>OZ014445.1:9625194-9777274 GCA_963966035.1 Acleris laterana | reverse complement strand
AGTTTAATGCACTATGAATAATTTGCTTGCGTACTTGGTAATAGAGGTTTTCACGTAGTACTCTATTGAATGTCACAATATGTATATATTACGTAGGTGGTCACATAATTAGAATCGCTTGCGTTTTTCCCATACAATTACATTTCAATTTTGACAACCAATCAAAAAGTCCTTAACCTTTTCAACGCCAAAGTTCCTGGCTCTGGCCGACAGCTGAAAGTCGTGCCACTGACGCCACTGGCGGGCACAGCCGACACAGATTAAAGATTAAAAAGTACTTTGACCCGTATGAATTAAGTAGTACTTCGCATAGCGTGTAGCAAACATGTTTGGCGTGTGAGTGACAAATTTTGTATTTGACGTAAAGTATTTAAAAGGTTATCCAACTTTATTGTTAGTTACAGTTATTATCAATTAAGACTGCGCCGAGCCAAGAAACTTGGTATTTTCTTGAAATTGGACGGTGCTTTTTTGTACTACAAATGAAAACACAACTCAATGTCACCGTGTCCACCTTTATCCGTTAAGTTGACTTAGTTTACAAATCCCTTTAAAATACGACTGAACTTGACTGGGCTGGTGGACTGTAGATACATAGGTCACTATTTCAAATCCGGTTCGAAGGACAATTATATGTTTAGGCCAAATTAAATATGTACTTACATATATGGGTAAAAAACTAAAAATCAAAATAAATGTCCAGTTAAAGAGAGTTTTGTCACCGTCACGAAACTGTTGGTTAACGTCAAACATACGTCAATTGTAATGAAATTGTAAGTTAGACATCATTTAAGTGACATTTAAATAGCGTCCTTATGTACACTTTTTTTGAAAAACACCCATTTTCCCCTTATTTAAATATAGTAACTCTCGCTTCGACAGCGAGTGAGCAACTGTTCCTGTATCAGGCGCAGATAATAATAGTAGTTTATGTGACTGTTTATAATAACATCACACAAGTGTTTTAATGCCTAATACACTGCTTTATCTACCCACATTATCATAAACCTCCATGATGTATTTATCATACTTTTTTTGTAATTCAGATAGAAACTAGAGTTGGCTCCAACTATCATATCGTTCGATATCTTACTTAAGTGCGACATTTGTCAAATTTGTATGCAAATTGAAAATTCATTTAGAACTAAACGTCATCTCGACTGATATTAGAATACAGGTCAAATTAAATTACTTTGTTTTTCAGGGATGTTCGAAATTTGTATGAAATAATATTATGGGAATTGATGTTATTATTTAGCAATAATAATATTTTTACAGATAAGAAATCTGTTCTAACAAAACAGACTATTTTTATGGTGGTCATAGTGTGTGGTTCTTGAACGCATCATGGAGGGTTTATGATATTGAGATAGATAAACATTTATTTGTATGTTTCGTACACGGTCCATTTTTAACAGAGGTTCATTCGTTCGTCTGGTGTAAAAATATGGGAGAACGCAACATCTCAAAAATATGTCCCGATGCTCCTGATGCCAGTGTAATAAGAATTTCGTAACATATTTATTGAGATGATTCTTTCGATACATATTTATGCACTTGACTGTACATCAGTTTAGACCTTAGTTAAGAGGAGATGCTTAAATCGTGTAGCTGCCAAAGTTTTACCATATACATTTAAATTAAAGTCCGATTTTTAAGATTTTTCAATATATTATAGTTGTCATGAAAAACTAGGTTTCTACGTTTACGATTTTTATTTTCGTAAACGTACATACCTATGTTTTCATAATATCTACGACAAATTCAAAAATCGAAAAAATCGAACTAGGTTTAAGGGATAAAAAACGTTATCGCATTTTGTATGGACATTTTTAGCTTCACAATCCTCTTAACGATCTAAAGTAAATTTTAACTAGCAATATAATTGTTTACGTACTTTTTGATTGGTGGTCAAATTTGATAATAGTAGTCGCCAAGGGAGTAAGGCACGGATCACTAATCGAGTGTGTGCATAAGCCACACGAGTTTAGTAATCCATACTTAACCTTGAGTGTTATATACTGCTCTGCAACAAAGACATTATCTCAAGGAAGAACGAGCGCGCCATCAAGCAATTATTTTTCTTCAATAGTTATTAGCGTGCCGTACAGTTTTCCCCCCAAAATAAGTTTTGTGAACTTGTGTGCGCGTTACAGCGGGTCGATTGACAAGGTCTCGTAGACTTTAAAAAAAACACAATACGGGGTAATAATGGATTATATTAATAGCCTAACCCAGTTTAATGCGTAGTTTTAATGAACGGCTTTCACGTCTTTATTAGGGTAGTTATTAATTATACACTTACTAAGAACCTAAGTATGAATGATATTTGTAGGCAATTGCATGGAAAAAAAGCAAATGTTTCTAATTATGTGCCCACCTATATATGTATATTGTTTTGCGTTTTCAGATCGCGCTCATTGTCCCGCGGGCGTTTACGGCGTTCGCCGTGGTCGCCGAGGCGTCGGCGCACGCGCGACCGCTCTCTTTCTTTGACGCGGTAAGAATATGCAGGGCTAAAACATTTTCTTTTGAAAAGTTATGTAGAGTTAATTTACAGTAAAATAGTTAAGTACTCTATCCGAAGTTCCTCCGATGTAAAAAATACATTACTGTATCACATGTAAGTTTCCAAAGTTCATTTGTAAAACGAGAAGAAACAAATCTACAGGGTGTAATCTAAGTCGTGAATCAAATGATCTCCTCTGTACTCCTCCCACGAATGTGAACAACTTTCACCATGGGATCAACTCTGAAATCACGAAATAAAAATCAGCTGTTTCATAGAAAAGTTCAATACGTACTGGACTAAAATGTATGAAGGAGCTGATTCTTTTTTCGTGATTTCAGGGAATGTTCCATAGTGAAAGTTGTTCATATACGTGGGTAGAACACAGAGGTGATCATTCGATTCACGACTTAGATTTCACCCTGTATATAATTTTGTTAAAAGCGATGAATTAAATAATAAATTACCCTTTTTATATAAAACCACAGAATGCAATGAAAAAATACAGTTATGCAAACAACTTGTTAAATTTTCGGGATGGCGGCAAACAGTCCCAGGAAGGTGTATCGGATTTATCGTGCACAAGTCCCTCGTGAACAACGTTGTAAAATCGAGTGTCTCGACCAGGGTAGCGTCATCGTGCCTTGTACTCTGAATGACCGAAAGATATTCGTTAAAGGTCATGAATTTAGGTAATACAATATTTTTCGTATACTATTGTGCCGGTGACAGATTGAAATTTTACATTTCATGCGAACGTTGTTCCTACCAATTAACAAGTCAATAGACTTTTACTTCCTATATGCGAAACTGACCGTTAATATTATTTGACAATCACCTCGTTCTCAACCGAATCGATTCGCCAAAACGATTTATCATTGAATGTCATTGCGGTTTATTTTACCACATAAAAACATCCATCTAGATTTTACCATACGAAGGCGAATAGTTCTAGCGTGATGTTAGACGATTTTTGATACCTAATTTTATAGTAGGTAGGTAAATTAAATTAAGTTAACAAATTTATTACAGAATACGAATCGATAACATTTCCTTTATTAACTTTAAGAATAATCGAAAAGAAATGCGATTTTAAGTAGCAGCATCACTAAATTTGCCAAATGGCATCTCTCACAGGAACAATAATATATGAAAAATATTATAATAGCACATTATTGCCTAGGCCTGGAAAGTAGGGATTGCCTGACGAAGCGTTTAGCAGGCCGAGACTTGAAGACACCTGATAAAAAAACCGTTTCCGCCAACGCAGATATGATAATAAAAGTATTACTAAGAAAGATTTCAAAATTAAGCGAAAAAAAGTACGAACGGACGAACGAAGCACAGAACAACAAATGAGCGGGAAACAAGAAAATGACAAAATATGTGTCAATGGTTTACTTTGTTTTATAATTGACGGAATGGAAAATAGAATGATTTACAATTACAAACAATTTTAATTTGACAAATCAAAATACTTCACCAAATTAAATCCACCAATCACAATCGATGTGTACATCGACCGCAACTTTAGGTTCTTTTTCGTACGTAAACTGTTTTTAAAATCAACCAAACTGGTAACATAATTCATTTGTCAAAACGTTAGCTAGGCATGCACTTGTGCTTTTTTGCTAGACTAGATAGACTTTTCTCTGGATTATCCTACGGGCACATTATTTATGTTCTTATATCAGTGTTCGTGACTATATAAATGACAGATAAAAGTACAGGAATAGGACAAAGATTTTTCTGCAACTAGCTTCTGCCCGCGACTTCGTCCGCGTAGAATGAGTAATTCGGCCATCATCTGGATTTCGATTACCGTTATTCCCTCGGGAAATTTAGATTTTCTGGGATGAAAAGTAGCCTGTGTTAAATCAGGGTTACATCGAAATAAGTCGAGCTAACACACTCGTAAACTTTCGCATTTATAATGTTAGTAGGATGCAGTTTATTTTTTCTTTATATGACATCTTACATGAATAGTTTGTCATACGTTTATTTTACTCCTAGCGAGAAAATGACACTCATCGGCTCTTCGTTTTTCAAAATAAAAGCCATCCTTTTCAAGCATGTTTGAGAATAGTAGTTTATGCAACTGATGCATAATTAGAGAGCTTAAAACACGAGTGTGATTTTATGAAACGAGCGTCAGCTAATTATGTACAGTTGCATACACTACTTTATCTACACACATATCATAAGTACTCTAAGATGGGTTCAGACCTGTAGAGATATGACCTGCAATGCTACTAGTGCTACCTGTAAAGTATCTATAGACTATAGATATTAAAATAATGCAATAAAATAGTACGTTCTCGGACATTGAAGTCGTGCGTTTGTACATACTCCAATCTAAAAAATCTTTGTACGCCTTTTCATACTTGGGTCTTGATTTTTCTGGCAACAAGTTATTTGTTACAATCGTGGCTGCATTTATTATATCCGGCGGAGTGTGCATAATATCGTTCTCGGAGTCGCTACTACTCATATTTTTAACTAAAACAACACACAGCTTTTCACAATCCTACTTTCGTAACAATAAAAACCAAAAAACAATTCAAGCAAATGACAACAATCAAACAACAATAATAATGGCGGCAATTCGATCCTCCGTCAAGACGAATGTTTTTTTTAAATCATAGACAAATTAATGAAGTCCCTATTCTCATGTCACTCGAGATCAAAAATCGTGCAGTTTATATTAAAAAAACATATTGAATTGACGTTTCTTATAAATAACTGTTTTAATATCTATGAACACTAGAATAGAGACCCTCTTGAGTTTTGACAGCTATTCCAAATTAAACTCATAACCTTACAGAATTTAGTAGTGTAATTTTAACATTACAGTACTACCATAGATGAGAAAATTCTCATAGTTAAAGTGGTTGTCATAATGCTGGTCATTTCCTACGGGTTTTTAACGCATAATAGAGGATTTATGATATGCGTGCAGATAAAAATGCAAATTTATATTCCGCAGGTCGCCGTCCCCCCGGCGGCGGCACCGTTCTCCGTTACGTTATCGCACGCCGCTCCGCTCGCCGCCGCCACGATCCCCGCATCGCTCGCCGCTCCGGACACCGCTCCGCTCGCCGCCCCGCTCGCCGCTTCGCTCGCCACTTCGTTCGCCGCCACGCTCTCCGATCCGCTCGCCGATGCGCTCGCCGCGGCGATCCGCCATGCGATCGCCGCCGCCTCGCACAATGTCGCCTCATCGGTAACTATTATTTTTTGTTTTTTTTCTGTCCGTCGACGGTACGGTCGACCAAGAAAGTGGTCTACCAGTTTTGACAAGTTTCTGTAAGATCTAATTATCGCTAAGGCTGATTTTTCTAACGGAGTGAAAGAGAAGCACAATTATGACTAGGGATCGGAAATTCGGATGCTTTTATAACTAAACTTCGGCCTCAGTGCCTACACCGCGTTGATGTTAAGTATGAGGAGGCGGGCTCAATTTAATTTTGTTGATAAATTTCCCGGGATTTCCGGGATAATATTTTTAAGAAGCTGACTCCATACTTGCTGAGCTTTTTCCGGGAATTTGCTAATTGTAGGTATAAAAGCTTCCGAATTTCCGATCCCTAATTATGACGTATTGTCAGCTGAGATGCCTAACATTTGAATTGATGTGGTAATTATGTTATTATGACCTTAATTTTATTATCAATGCAATACGTTCTTATTTTGCAATAACAATAAGACGGGATTGTTGAGCCACTAACTTTGTTGTGTTACACGAATGCCACCATTTTTCGTTATTGAAACGTGACAATAGCAACATTAGCAACCCTATAGTAACGACCTCAGACGCCGTCGGTAGAACTTGTGAACTATTGAAACAAAATAGTACTGTTTAAGACATAACCTCAAATATTCACAAAGCGTATAATTAATAGTTATTTCATCTTAAAACTTAATATGAAAATAATGATATAGTGTATAGATAATTGTTAAGACCTCACTTGTTCTTTAAAAGTACGTGATTAACGAGTAATCATGGTGAATTGGTTCGTTTGGTTTTGCTTACACCTTTTGCAAGTTCTATTGACGGTGACGGTATATCCTAGACTTTGCAAGTTATACTCTACATACAGCACATAGGGTTACCAAAGTGATAAAATACTCCACTGTAGTAATGAACTAAAACCGTAGGGTGGTAGATCAATTTCTTGGTCGATCGTACTATAGAAGTATTAGTGGTCTTGTCACTAGTAGATTCACTCATTACCGACGTGTAAAAGAGCCCGTATGTGGCCATTTTAATGAATAAATATTTTGATTTTGAGTACATTACTGCAGAGACCAGGAAAAGCAGTGATTTAATATTATTGACATACTTAATTTTCTCACGCTTTTCACAGACTGTCAATTCGGAGCAGTGTTCTCTAATTTTAAACATCTGTTTCATCTAAATTTGTAAACGTCAAACTCAATTCTATTCTGACAAGAAAAGTTTTTGACGTTTATAAATTTAGATTTACAAAGATTAAAAATGAGAGAATACTGATCCGAAGTGGTCCCAATATGTTCTTGTCTTTGCGCAAAATAATCGCGGTGGTGCCAGTTCAGTTCAAGTGTTAATAAACGACCGGTAGTAAGCCTTAGCCGTGTTAAATAAATGCAGTAATCCAAATTGTGCAGGTACCCCGGAGTGTACGACGAACTGTTGTCGCCGCCGCGCCGAAACGTTGAGCCGCCGTACGGACCCAGGTACGATTGTAACAGTCTAACTATCGTCGACACGCGCCCTTTGCTGTCCTCTACGAAAGTGCGTTTAATATATAACGTTATGAAATTGCCCAGCGGATTGAACCTGTATCCGAGATTATATGTCCTTACGGTTTTTCTAAAACTCATATCCTTCGTCTATTTTTCGTATCCGATTTTGTCTATTATTTGTTCTCGTAATAAAATTTTAATGCAACGTGATGCTTCAAAACGTGGTGAGTATCAGAACCAGCGACGAGCAGAACGATGTAAATCAACGATAAATCTACACATCGAGTGTCTCCAGAAGGCGTGCGGCTTACAATAGACAATACTTATTATATGAATACTGATAATAAATAGTTTTAAGGTCATATTTGTGTAAAACAGTTTCAATTATGTATTTATTAGACTGTTATTTTGTAGATAGTTTTAGAATAGTTTAATTTTTGTAGTAGAGATTTTTTTCATACTTTCACACTACTGACTGTCGTGAGTGGAAAAACTAATATATCTTAAAGATGTAGAGACATCGTATTTTGTCGAAAAAGTTGATATTTATCATACCCTTACCCTTACTTTTAAAAAAGGTAAATAAAAACGATCTTTTCGACAAAATACGATGTCGTATGATTGATTATTTATTAAACCTGGCATAAATAATCATTATCATCTATCTGTTGTATTCTAGTGCAATCCCTCAAGTTGTTAAAGGTATTCGCGGCTGCATCAGATCTAAACGTAACGAGGCACTGTCCCTAAGCCTACTGCGGGACACGCTTGACCTATGCACGTGGGTTTAATTTAAATTCACTTCGTCCTAATATGTAGGCAGGTAGTTCTACAACGGCACACAAAAAAATCATACGCACAAAATAAATGTATACAATTGCTTCGGGTCCACTGCGTCGTAGCGAAAGGTACGTGGCTTGAGCCCGTCACGGATTTATGCATTTAACTTGCATAGCGTGCGTGTGGGTAGCAGTGGAAAAGTTGACTCACCCAGCCAGACAATCGAATCCACGCAGCTAGAGCAGTGGACCTGCCCTCGCGTGTGCTTTTATAGTGTGCGTCACAACGGGATTCTTGCTTTACTGTGTTTTTGGATCTGGTGCAATTGAACCGTAGCGGGACTTATGCACAGGTTGCATGTTATTGACTATTATAAGTATCGGAACGTAAGTTGAGACAAGCGCCGTTTACTTTCTTAATGATCTGGACTGGTCAAGTATTATAAAAACCGGTTGATTTTTTAAACAACTGAAAAAAGTACAATACTGTAGAATCTGGATATAATGACGAGCCGAATTCCTTCACAAGGGATTATCTTATCTTATCTTCTTGGTGGGGTCCTTATGGATACACTTCGACCCCATGGGTGAGATCTTTTGTGTAACTACCCCTCTTAGCGCTTAATCCAATACAGCCTCCACCCCTTCCAAATAGCGGATAGTGGAGTGCAATTCGTTGCGGGCCTTGAAATCGTTCGGTTCTGGGTTTCCACAACCGAGGATTTTCATTTTTACTCCGGCGAGGGCGTCACATTCACACAATAAGTGTTTCATTGTCATAAAGGCCCAAAACCAACAACTACTTCACAAAGGTTACATTTTATTCATCCGCTTAATAATTGTAATATTGCACTTCAATTGAGAAACACTTTCGCTTTACTAAACTCATTCTAGCGCACGTAATGAACGAGTCTTGTCTCAACGGATGAAAAAAACTGACTGTAATAAGAAATAAACAGCAGTTTTAATAAGCAGTTGGTCGCTTAAACCGGAGTCGTACTATAAGGGTATGTTTTCATAGTACATCCATATGAAGCCGAACTAAAGTTTGTAATTACGTCGTTAAAAAAGTCGAAGTCGTTATATTCGAATTCTACTGTACTTATAAAATAATAACAGATGTTAACGCATTCACTGTCTAGAAACAAACTTGTATTACAGTGAACGCATATATGCGTTGGTGGCAGTGAATGTGTTAATAATATTCTTAGAAAAAATCTAACCATACGACATTATTATTATTATTATTATTAATTCTCGTTGGCGCCCTCACGTATGGAATCCTAATACAAAACTCAAACTTCAAAACCCCGCTGCCAAAACAATAACGCTGTGTGCGTGACTTTCAACTTACGCTGCCATACATATACCAAGTTCTCTTGACAAATCTCTTCTATTGTATGATCACAGATCACTTTACGCCTGCTAGCTTGCTACGTGTGCATCGCTAATGTACTTTATAATTTTATATCAGTGTCTAATACTTTTCCTTTGGGTCCGGATGTATTTTTCAGAAATCCGAAAATGCATCTCTGTTTGTAGTAAATTTCTAAGATAATCGGGACTCTAAGAAGCTTGCAGTGAAGGAATCGTGTTCCATGAAACCTGTTTTCTTTGCATATTTTAACCGCCATAGTCGACGAGACTTAATCCCGTAACGGATTTTCCTGTTGCGGACCCTCAACTGTCAGTTATTCTGCGTCTCATACGTTTTGCTTCGGCATTATGTCGTCGTGGCGTTCTGGAGCATGTAAAATGACAGTCGACCGTGGCGATCAAAAAGGAATAAATTATGACTGTTGAGAATAAATTATGATTAACAGCAAAGGTGTGATGATTATTAAAAATTTACTGTGCAATAAATAGCTTTTATAGTGCCCGGCCGATAAGAAGTCATTCTGACTCATTGCAAAACCATGAAGTTTCTGAATATGGATTATTATCTACATTGATAAAAACTCACACAGTTGAGTCAAATGAAAGAGTGCGAACAGCTGGGAATATAATAGACAATTGTTTTTTTTAATAGTCTATTATTTTCACTGCTGTTAACAATGGCAATGGTCGTGTAATGTGTCAGGATTGTTTTCTTATCTACCTAGTACTGTAAAACAGCCCTCGCGTTTGTAGTTCCTTCTCACTCGCTCTCATATGCTCCTGCGGCTACTCTTTACCCTAACCCGAAATACTTTTTTGTCATAAACAATAATATAGCAACACATTTTGAATATTTAAGATATGCATAAGATCTACCTATATTTATATTTAGTTACTTTATAACTTTACCGTTCCTAATGCACGAAAACACCCCTAACTTTGGTGTAAATATTCATAAGGTTAAAGGAGCTAGCTCAATTTGCCTGCGACTACGCGCTTGTTCGCGCAATACGTGTCCTTCCAATTTCTAAACCAAAGACGTAAGAAGAGCGAGTAAGAACAATTAAAGTTGCGCTTGCCTTGTTAGGCGACCTGTTGGCATAGAAAAGGCCGATGCATTTACTTAAGAGTTAATTAAAATAATTTTATATGATCTAAAATTATATTCTGTTAAGATTTGTGAAATCATTAATGGAAACAATAGTAGATTGTACAACAAGGGCATAAAACAAACCATTTTTTCCGAGACTTATGGTATGTGGATAATTAACCCCTCGTATGCGGGTGGTCATAAAAGTACCAAGTTCTAGTCTCTTCTGACTACGATACAGTCCATAAAATTAAGCTTAAAAAAAATACAAAAAGATATCCAAATTTTGAGCACGGATCCGTGCTTAAGTTAAGTCGAGGATAAAATGGGTTTTAAGACCGAGTTATACACTCTGCTTTTCACTTCGATTACGAGGAAATAAAACAGTGATAATGTAAAAAAACTTTAATAAGTTCTTTTGCATTTTTTTCCATGAGTGTGTTAGGTGTGAGCATTATTTTCCTCTTCACTAGACGACATTTTAATTAAATTCCATAACACAACAAGTTTTGCAAAGAAAATAACTAATTAATAGTCCAAAACCTCTTTCCCGCCACTGTATTTCTGTCAAATTTTTTTTTTCTGTTTGCGATTTTTGACTTAGGTCGAACGCAATACTGCCAAGTTTATACCTACGTTGATTTTTTAATGTTCTTGTTAATAATGCTTGTTTTTAATAGTTTTAAATTTCTTCTTTGTTAGATGCAACTACGATGCAAATATAAATAAAATTAAAGTAAATTTATTCAAATAAGAAGTTTATTTAATGTAGTCACCTCGTCTGTCTGGCTGTAGGGCTTAATTGTCTTAGTCTAGATGACGACAACCATTTATGCACTAGTGCATAAAATGCGATTTTATGCAGCCTATACCCAGCATAAAGAAGGACTTTACGAGCATGAGAAGTGAAAAATATATTTTAAAGTATTTTTATAAAAAAATAACTTTGTCAAAAAGCGTTTCTTCTTGATATGCAGTATTTTATTTCAATGCCCGGGGTTATACATAAGCTCGTTATTTTAACATGAATGATTCGTATATTGTAACGTTTTAAGGATGTTAATGTATTGCGCAAGTTGTAGAACTAAAACTGGATAATAGTAAATAATTGTCAGCCCTTTGAACCAATTTAATGTTAACACAGGTTTTTCTGTAACAACGCTTAGTTTCAACCACCTCCATGGAATCTGTGTACTGAGCAATACTATATTATCCATCATTACGCTCGAAAATATCGGATGCTCTTTTGCCTCGAGTAATAGAGACGTGTTAGAGGTTTTTGAGTCCAATGTGTGATAATGATTATATAATATTTCGGAGGACTGTATAGCTACGGTACTAAAAACTTTGTAAAATATTAAGTTATTTCCTATAACCAACCTTTTGGAGCTATATTACTGAACAAAGTTCTGCATATGAATCTGTAATCAAAAACTTTTCACTTATGAATCTTTGTTCAGATGTGTTCTACCTAGTGTAAATAGCATCAACGACAAGACGACACTAACTATATGAAACTAAATGGAATTTTGTCATTGGCTTATGGCCGAACCCTTTATTCAAACCGCGGACAGATAGGCTTACTTCGGATAAAATTTGACACATTTTGTATGGGCAAATGTCATTTTTTAACCCGAAGTAAGCCTTATCTGCCCGTGGTTTGAATATACGGTTCGGCCGTTAGACTTTTATTTATTATAACTGCCGGCATTTTTTTTCTAACTTTCGTCTTTTTGTTTTGTACGAAACTAGCACACTGCAAGAACACAATACGCGTTCAAGGCATTGGGTGAAAGTCAGGAAAAGATTTATATACGTTGCCGGCAGTAAATTCGTTACAGTTAGCAACAAACCGAGCTTTTAAATACATTTTTATTTATTTATCATAAGTAATGAGTATGTGTATCAAATGTCACTTTGAGCAATCTGTATTTAAAATTATTTTAAAATACCGGCTTTGTAATGGTGGCATGACTACCAGATTTACACAGGTTTACTAGGTTAGGTTTGTACAGTCAATATTTTTGTTTTGTGTGCTTACTACCAAAGAACGCTGTTTATTTAATGCAACGGTGTGCTACGGCGGTACACTAATAAATTTGTTTGACTGGACAATACAAAAAGTTAATATACCATTTTTTTGTTGTAAATTTCATAAATCGCATAATTTTTAGTATTCTACGAATTTAGTTGACCAAGGAACTGCTTTGCCAGATTTATTATTGGATGACTTGGCCTATGTACATTAACTAAGTAAATCGATACAAATCTTGTAATTGTTAAAGAGTTAACACAAAAATTATGATTTCATATAGATGAAGGAATTTTTTGCCCGACTAGGCACATTTTGTTATAATATTTTGGTTATTTGCTAATTTATAATTATTGTTGTTTTTAGGTTATAAAAAACTATAATTTGGATAGTTTGTTGATAATCAAACCTTGAATTAATATTACGGCTAAGTTGTAAACAACCCTTGCACATGTAATGTAATATTATAAGGCGATGTATTTCATTATTCAGCATCGACTTATAAAGATGGACGAGTAGTGTTGAGCCCTTAGGAATTCCGAGTTCATCCGTTTTTTTCGCTTAGGCAAACAGTCTTCTGACGACTTCTGTGAGGAAATAAATGAGGGCGGGTGAAAAATTTCTGCCAATGCAATAGCCCGCTAAACAACCTTTGGGTTTGTGCTTCTCTCTCACTAGCTCACGTGCAATATTATGCTAGTCGAATCGACTTTAACCAATCCCGAAACACTAAGACCTTTTGCACTGTCCTCAACTAGGAAACAAAAAAGGTAAAATTATAATACACCGAATGTCAGTTTACTGAATACAATTAAAAGTCCAACAACAGTAGTCACCTTTAAAAAAAACATTTTTTTTTGCTTAAGTACAGTAGAACACAATTTATATGACGTGTCGTGAATCTTCGTTCGCGCAGACACGAACTACGATTCCGATGATTTCCGAAAGCACGACTAAAACGACGATCAGACTTGTACGTAATAGTTATAAACGCAAATTAAATTGCATCTATTTTTTCCATCTCACTCACGGCTGACTGAATAACACGCAGGCGCGTTAAAAAGGATTCACTAATAACTTATAGACGCGCAACGCTTGGATCATGCTGATTGGTTCCCGCGCTTCGAAAATTCGCCTTTTGCGCAGGTACATCGGTAAGCCATATCAGTTGCGTTTTACTGTACTATATTTTAAATTTACAAAAGAGTTTGCCATGAACTTATTATAACTAATATTTTCCACTTAAAAAAAAACCTTTTAACGAAAAAACGTACGAAAATTACATGGTTCCTTAACTTTCAAATAACGATATCTCTAAAATTTACTAAGGGGACTACACGTATTCTTTACTTATCATAAATTAATTAATTGTCATAAATTAAGCCACGAAACATTTATTTTTAGCTTTGTGCCGTGAGACATCATTATAATAGTAGTTAGGCGAGTTTCATAATAACATCACACAAGTGTTTTAATGCCTAATTATGTACATTTACATACACTACTTTATATACCCACATATCATAAACCTCCACGATGCATTCAACAAATTTTAACCGGCAATGGCGGAAATTACAATTATCGGCCGAGTGATATAGACGGCAGAGCGAAGCGAGGGCGGATAGTTAAGAGGCTTGCAACCCCTTTTCACGGCGAGGTATGTATAGTGCTTTTCTCAAAAATATGCAATGAAATAAAAAATACATCACTCAAAAAAGAAAATAATAAATAATTTCGTGTCTCTCTGAAAGTAGGCCAATATCTTAGAAGCGGATTGAAAGTGTCGCATGTTAAAATAAAGTATCAGGAGCGCAGCGGCAATTAGGAGGCATATCAGGCATAGCGCAACTTAGATCGCAGGCGGTGCGGCGCGGCTAGGGCATGCAGTACCGGGCCCTGTTCCGAGAATTCCATTTCCCGGTTCTAGGCAGGGACGGTACCGGGATTCCCGGTTCTCCCGGTTCTTTTTTATACCTTAAATCTTTATGAAACTATTTTTTTTATAAATATGCAATAAAATCATGAATGGTTCCTTCCACAAAAACGTATCTTAATTAAGTAAAATGTTTACTAAAAAGTTATTTGTTCTTTCTTTGCTATTTTTTACAAACCTAGAGAACAATTATTGCAAATATGCCACAAAATATGATGGATGTTGATGCGATGTTGCCGCTTGTGCTGGCGTCGTCGCTCTGGTGTGAATTAGTGATATTTGTGATACGCGCCACGATATTTTTTTGGTGTTCATGAAAAGTACCGGGGAACCGGGATGTAATTTCCAGTACCGGTTCTTGAGGCACTATGAAATTCTAAACTATGGATTATGCACTATGGATTTCCCGGGAATTACAGAACCGGGATTTGGCGGGAGGATGGCCTAGGCACGGCGAACCGGCGGGCTGGCGAGCGCACACGACACAGCGCGAATGTTTCGTTATTAGTATTTGACGTTATAACTTCTTGTTTTTTTAATACGCATTGTGGCAAAATGTCATAGTAATGCCCTGTGCCACAAATTTATGTGGGATGAAAATTAAAAAAGAGGACCTAAAAAACCCACCATACGCCACCACCGACCTTAACTAAACATAGCGACACTGACACAACATAACAACACACAACACAACACACACACACACACACCACACATAACATAACATAACACAACACAACAACACCAACACACAACACACACATACAACACACACACACATACAACACACACATACAACACACACAACGCGGATGAATGGATGGATGGATGGATCTGGACGGATGGATGGATGGATTGATGGATGGATGGATGGATGGATGGATGGATGGATGGATGGATAGATAGATGGATGGATTGTCGTAACATGGACATAAGGAGAAATTACCAAAATTCCGATTCATTATTTTTTTCATTCGGACCACTAGTGAGCCGACACCTTGTATATATAACACGCCTACCTGACTCACTGACTTATATATCAACGCACAGCCCAAACCACTAGGTCTAGAGATTGAAAGGTTGGCACGTCGGTTCCTTATGAGGATTGATTCCTTTTTCGGCACATTCCTTTTTGGACATATTCCGTTTTCGGCATATTCTTGTCTCGGCACATTTTAGTAAATAAATTATACTATGAAATTCTTCTGACTTTGGTTGCGTAATAAAATAAAATAATATTTATTAGTAAAATATTGTATTTTAATCAATAAAAATAAAATACAAAAATTAAACAGTACGTACACTGATTACTTATAATAATTGGGCAACTAACTTATGATAACCAACTAGGTATCTAAATTCATATGCTTCATGTACCCGTTTTTTATAAAAGTTGGCAAAGCCTATTTAAACATTCCATTACATTTATTTTTTTATTTACAAAATCATCTACAACTGCCCGCTCCTGATAAAAAAAATCCATATCTTTTTTCGCCGTAAACGTGTTTCATCTGAGCAATGAATCTGCATTTTAGTGAAATGATGTCAGGTTTTTTTGGGATTTGGTGGTTTATGCGGTTATTCCATCCTTCTACTGCATTGTTTGTTATAAATTCATCCTCATTTACACAAAATAATGATCCATTATTTACTACATTTGTAAAATATTACTTCAAGCAATATTTATTCGATGAGGTATTTGTAGTATTCACCATTGGAAAATATTTTATTGTATTTTTTTCTTTTTTATTTTATTTTATTTTTTATTTTTATTTATTGGAGAAAAAAACAGATAAAGACAATTTACAGAATTGCATGCTATTTATATATACTTATGTCTTGAAAATAAACATATGTCTACTAGAGCCTCGATCGTAATTCCTTACTGACCGCCCTTAATACACAATGTACTATTTAGAAATTCATCTCACGTAACCAATGCTTTTCGGAAGAGAATACCAGGCGAACTATATTGTTGTACAGTCGAGTTCATAAATATGTGTACACTTTAGTGCCCTGTTCAATTCATGTATGGCACTTAAAACATGACATTAAATAGACAAGGTACTAAACGTACGTAACGTACTTATACATATTTATGAACTCTACTGTACCATGATACAACAAGTTACCACGTCGATTTTGTGCAAGCAGTTTAATCTTTTCAACGCCTAACGAAAAATAATGACGAAGTAAGAACGCGAGGAGTTAGCCAAGCGTTTTTAAACGGGCACAAGTATCTGAGGGTTATGGTTGTATAAATAAGTTTTTCGACAAGCATGAATTATGAAAAAGTTAATAAAGGCTTTCCGTTCTTACTTTTTTTTGCCAACTTGTTACCTACCCGCAAAGGAATGTCGAGGCATTAATAGTTCGACGATGACATTGGCTAATGCGCATACATTTTTAAGCAATATAAGATTTTGTACAGGCGAAAGGTAGAAGAAAAAAAGTTCAAGTTTGTTGTAATTAATTCTGTCAGCGATCATAGAGCAGACCGACGCAAATTTGCCATAGAGTTAATTCATATAATTGATATTTTCTTAATGATTAAGTACATCACTCTGTCATGGTCATGTTTTGCGTTTTTACAAAGTTTTTGTGATGGCCCCTGTACACATTGGGCCAATGCCTTGGGCCACGGTATTGGGCCAACGTGTAGAGGACTACTTGGTTACGCTATTGGCTTGTCCGTAGTTGGCGATCAACGCTGGCCGGCTAACCGGCTGGTGTCGGTTTTTCGTGCGCACATCACAGGATCTTTTATAAAGGCGCCAATGCAGATTGTTCAATGCGCCAATGTGTAAACGCCAACGCATTAATTAGCCCAATGTGTACAGCGGCCATAATAGTTTTGGTGGCCTACACTAGATCTAAAAAATGTATCGCTTCGACCGCTTATCGCTGATGTAAGCGTTATGCATTTTGTCTAAACCCCTGACATTATTATAAAAACTGGGAATCCAATTGTTCACCAAACGCAAATTATGTTATTTGTAATTAGCGTAACTATGGCAACTAAGTACCTTTCATCTTTTAGTAGAAATTATATAATGCTTTGTTATATATATATATATTTAGTAATGTATGTTTGCACATTACTTTTTAAAACACCTTTGATTGTAATATAATAAAATGGATTTTAATTGTTCACCAAAGTGATAAGTGTAACCCTGTAAATAACAATGATGTAATCGTAATTACAGAACGGCTATCATCCCAGCACCGCTTATTACGGAACCGTAATCACACTTTGATTATGCTATGGGTTTCATTGTGATACCGTTCACGATATTAATATTAGTGATTGTACTAGAATGTAAAATTATTTTATAAAAAAAAAACTTTTAGAGATTGCATAGAAACATTGCCCAGTGCCGCTAGCACAAGTTGCCCGCGATTTGTTTGTCGCTCGGATCTCCCATTCTATCTAGTCAGTAACGATAGTGACGCACTGAGCGACCAGCGAGAAAATACAACTATTGCAAACCTTGCAGTGCAAAGAAACTATCATAAACAGTTTGCATTTAATTGTACGTATATGTATTGTTTTGTGATTACGATTCTGATCATTGATGATAACATTTCCAAGCTCCGACGTGAAAAGTACTTCGTGAGGCCCAACGTCCTAAATTTAGGACATTTGTCAAAGTGACGTTTGACTTTAGTTGACTGACACAAGATTTTTTTTCTAACTAACGAAATTTGTCGTGGGCCTCACGAGGTTAAATCACCAAATTTTGCACTTACACCATGCTATTAAATAGGCTATTTCGAGTATTTACTTGTTTACCTTGCTAAAATACCGCTTAACCCTTAACCAGGCAAGGGACCCATGCGAACCACATAAAATCTACTCAATAGTACCTTGTATGTTAATATCTAAGGTTGAATCTCTACTGTGATGTGTGATCTGTCAGCCTGGTTAAGGGTTAAAATATTAAATATGTATATTATTAAAAAAAAAAACTGAATCGAGTCTTGTTAATGCTAAATTAAGGTAAAGTAGTGAAGGTAGTGACATTAGTTCATTGTGATGACACAGTTTGTAATATTGTATTAATTAAGTTGATTTATATCTGTGATTATTTTAAATAACTGTGATAAAATAATAATAAAAGACTGATATTTTTAAAACCAGCTTGCTTTTTATTTTGATGTTAAAGATATCTTAGATGAGTTAGTTTATACCTCTCTTTTCTTATTTATATTGACTGTTGTGTGATAAGTGTACGATTTTATTAAGACAGGCCAGCTATACATTATTGTAATTTAATTGTGTGACCACCACAATGATAAGGTGATGGGATGGAATCGTCCAGCCGCAGCAAGCAGGCGGTCGATCGTTGTCGTTTATCCATTTTATTCTCTAGGTTGAAATAAAGGTAACTCGTCCGACCGCGCGCTCATTCAGAACATAGTATGTGCGTACTTTAGGTTAATACAGCTTATAAAGATTTGATTTAATGGAATATGTGATGCATGTGTCTGTGACAAGTATAATAGGAAATATTCATGACTTTTTTTCACAGCTTCAGTCTCGGCGGTTTTTTTTTTACAACATGGCATCGAGTGAGGTATCATTGGATAGCTCTTAGAAATGATTATGTAACATGTTATTATAAGTTTCTAGATTTGGGGGACCGTTAAAGAGATATTGAAGTGTGATTTTAGCTGGAGTTACGTGTAATACTGCCAGTCTGAAAAATATGTTAAATTTAAAAGAACTTTAAAAGCACACAACAAACATAAAAGGCACACTATCCCGGCTAAGTAGACTATTGGTTCCTGTACCCTTACCATGAGTTACAATTACCGTACTCGCTAACGAGTTGAATGCTCTGTCCCTCGCACTCTATAAGAATACTGCGAGGTCTGCAAGGGGCAGAGCATTCGACTCGTTAGCGAGTACGGTAATTGTAACTCGTGATAAGGGTACTGAGATTCAGGCGGCTAAAGTGTTTATTTATACTGTGAAGGCAGACCATCCCCACAATACCTACTAAAATTCATCTACATCTACTACAGCACCAAATATCTTTAAATAGAAACATACATATAATTATGTACACGTTGTTTTTTGAGATAGTTTTTTGTTTTCGTAGTAACTGCCTTGGAACCCTACACCAAGCATGATTGTTTTTATATTTAAACTGCACATACAGTCATAGTCTGCCCGCACGTGCACTCGAACGCCTCAATATGTCGATAGTTGGACCAAAAATTCATTAAAGCCTTAGATTAAAGATCAATTCTACAAATTTGCAGATTCTTGAAATAATTATGCAGCATTTTCGTTTTGAGTCCCGACAGGCTTATTGCTAAAGCATTCACAATCGCAAACGTTTTCATTTTGGCAGTCCGAAGGAGAGTTTGCATATAAAATGAAAACAATTGTTCCACTTTAAAGTCGATTGCGATTGCAACTTCGTTAGGCAATAAGCCAGAAAGATCTCTCTTTTCGTTATAAATTTAACCACTATTTTTGTTATTTTATATTTAAAAATACAAATTGGTTCCTCAAATTACCACTGCGTTACCAGTCCCCACATCTTACAACCATGTCCACTGCGTTACTATAAACGCTGAATCTTTGCCCAGTTCTACATAATAATGGTCCAAAACATAAATTGAGTATATCGTCGACCTGATCATAAAATTTTCTTTTTCTAAAATTATCCAGGTTGAAATCAAAATTATGCTTTTAAATAAAAGTTCACGTTCACGCTTTCTTAGGCCCCAAAATATTTTTTTGAACCGAGTGAAGAGTTTCGTCGGTAAAAGCATGGGTGTAGGTATACATTGATGATAAATTGTTATTTTGTAGTCATATTGAAATCGTTATCTCTAAAGTCTATCGATTCTTGGGTTTCATTAGGTTGGTAGAGAGTTTCTTGGACACGGTCATTTCCATACTTATTTAACTCCTTAGTTAGGCCTATTTTGGATTATGCTTCGACTGACTGTCTGGAATCCTATGTATGCAGCCTACATTAATGCTATAGAAAAATTTAAATAAAACCTTTATGGCACATAAATTATAGAGCTTCTATGGTGTCAGTCATTCAAAATTAAAGATATTATTACCTCACTTCAGAACCTACGTGCAATGAAAGATGGAGTCTTCATATTTATTTAAGTGTTACGTATCGACATTGACTCCCCGCATTTATTAAGTAAATTAAGTATTAGAGTTAATTCGACTAAGCACCAATTCCTTAAAACCCACGTTAGGCTTTCCCTATGAAGTGTTTATTGAACGGCTTCAAGGTATTTTAATCTCTACGCACAATTTATACAACATATTTTTGCACTACAGTGAGTCAACGGAGAGGGACAATCGGTAGGGTAACACACGTTTGTAATGCTAAGTGCTTAACTTTTAAACGTATTTTTTTTTATAAGAATAGTTTAATCGAAAACTTTGATAGTACGCACAGTCCAAATGTTTTTTCTTTAAAGATATAAACTTATTTTTTCCTTCTACTTTAAATGCATTTAATTATTTACATATTTAAGCAGAACAGTGACGTAACATTTTTGACAGCGCATGGGGGGAAGTGCGGGCGATTTAGACTTGAGAATAAATGTAATATTAAGAAATAGATCATTTTATTTTATTTATTCTATGAATTACGTGTACAATACATGTGTCTTCAAAATGACAGAAAGTCAAATTCGAAATGCAAAACTTAATGGGTATGGGATTCAACAGGTCTGGCACCACCTTATTACTTATTTTATTTTTGGCCGAGCTGCACATGCGACAAAGTCTATTAGTAGCCAGCTTCTCAGGCAAATGCTTAATGCTGGGGGTTGGTTTTAATATATTATAGGAAAGTTATATTATACAATATATTATTTCCAAGTAGGTATAGTAATCCGAGCAAAGCGCGCTTTAAGTCGCTAGCATGTAAATAATAATTTGAAGCATTAAATTATGTCAGTGTTCCAAATAAATAGTTAACCTAAACTACTCTTTCATTCAGTAAAAGTTTGACACTTCACGGATAGCGGCAGATATATTACCGTCTTAATTTCATCTTATTTCTTAATAACAGTTTTTTTCTCAAAATCTTATACCGCCAAAATGATCTCTGAAATATGATTGTTATCAGAAAAAACGAGGAAAGCAATTTTTTTATTTATAGCCTTTTTTGTGTTAATCTTGTCAAAATATACCGTTTATTAATAGGAGTGACTTACTACGTATTTTTTTTATTGGATTGGTAGGTTTATAATTTCAGATTTAATACTTAAAAACACAAAAAGGAACTGTGTTTTTTTGTTAATAAATTAAAATATATGACGGAAAATACATTACCGTTAACCAATAAGGGGTTAAATCCGAAATCGAAATTACGAAACTGGTAACCTCAATGGTAGTAGATAGTAGTTAACTAAGTCGAAGCAGTTTCTAACGTTGAGAGAGCATATGATGTAGTTACCCAATCGATAGACTTAATCAAAACAAGGAGCTTTCCGGTCCCTGCTTGGCACACGGCATACCAATTGTATGTTTGTGTCCTGTCCCCTTCTCTCGAAGCAATTTTATGTCAAACTCATTTGTAAATAGATCTTGTAAAGCGTACAATGTAAAATATTCCCAAGCTGATGTTTTCAATTTATCACTAGTTAAGTTCAAGTGTCTCACTAATATCCCTTATATATTAATCGAATCGCCCATTTAGTTATTAAGTTAGGTACTTGTCAACATCACTTTTATATTTTCTTTCAAAACAAAAACCATTCTCCTTACACATTTAGACTATTATTATATTATAGTAATTTGTGGCAACTTTACTGGTTCATGTATTTTTGAAAGTTCTCTGCCTTTTGGCAGAAATATGTTTGGCCGAATGTATCGTTTCCCAACCATGTCATTTGCCAACCCGCTTTTATTTCTGTAACTGTAAATATTTCAGGTTTTTTATAAAAACTAACCTAACCTTACTTATAGGGCTCTATACGATGGTACTGAAATAAATCCTGAAATATTTACAGTTAGATACAGAAAAAAGTGCGTTGGCAAATGAAACAGTTGGGATACATTCGGCCATACATATTTTTGCCAAAAGGCAGCTTACCATTTTTGAATAATATGTATTAAAAGTCTTATTGTACTGTTTGTACAAAAATATACATTATACCCCTTACTTATAAACGTGGAATAAGCTTGGAATAGTTTAGCCATGCTTTGTCCTTATCTGTAATTGTAACATTTGCATCTGACAGAAAGTGACAAAGCATGGCATAAATTATTCCAAGCTTATTCCACTTTTATAAGTAAGGCGGTATAACACTAAAAAGGCAACACAATTTAAGCAGGTCCCAATTTTGTAGTATCAATAGAAATTAAAATATAGTCTGTGCTAGTTTAGTAGCTTAGCACCTATAACTATGTTATAGTTAGCACTGGTAGCAATGCAGGTCATTTGTCTTCGGATTCGGAACACAGCTTAGAGTACTTATAAAGTGTGTGTAGATAAAATGTAATGTATGTAACTGTACATAATTGGGCCTTAAATCACACGTGATCTTATTATGAAACCACAATCGTGTCTAAAGACTTCATTATGTGTCAGTTACATAACCTTCTATTATCGTTATATCTTTCGTTCATTATACCAACTAAATGTTATATCACACAACATTTAATAACGTGGATCGTTATCTTAATGATAATATTTTGTTGTTTTAATTATGTTCCATCTCTAATATCTTACTCCTAGAAACCCAAACAGCTAATAGAAATGGCTCAAAAGTTCGATGAGTCGATAATTGTTTAACAGGTTATTATGGCGCTTTTTGAAGAACTGGTGCTTTTTTCCCACATTTTTCCACAACCATGCTCGAGACGATAGGCCCTCGTGTATTTCGTAATTAAATAATTACTATAGAGGTTTTAAAACTGGCGTTCCACCTGCTTTAAACCTGCCGTAAATCCGTCTGTACCCGGTGCCTTCTTATTCTTAAGCTGTTTTAGAGACATACTTACTTATGTCGTACAGGCAGATGTTCAGGATAGATGTCGGGTCAACCTAGCTTTAGGTTTGTCGCTAGATTGCTGACAGGTTAGCGTGACATTGTACAACTGTATGTTGAACTTCTCTACTGCTCCCAAGAGTTATCGTCGACGAAAAGTGACTAGAAAAAATAATAATTTAAATTTGTCATAAATATCTATACATTCGATGTTCAGAAATATATATAGGTACAACCTTTATTCCCTTGCAGTAGAGTCGTGTTTACATATTTTTTGAAAGTTCAACTGTGTCCATATTATTAGACGTGACTGTACCAGTATTACACTTTGTTCATATGATTAAGCTCGGTAAGCATGACTAGAAAACATCGTCGGTCGCGCCCAGACGTAGCAGGCTATCCGACTGATATACCAGGATGCGACGTACTTATTATGGTATTGATTGACCAACCTATTACGTAGTAGTCTGGTCTGCTGGACTTGGTAGTTTTTCACAACGGTTCTTTTTGGTGTAATAAAGTCGTTATATAAAACAAAAATAGAATTGGATGGTGTAATACAACTTTGGATTACGAGACCAGTGGAAGACATTATAGGTAGGCCCCGATGAAAGATGACAACATGAAAAATGGGACCCTAAAATAAACCGGACAGATAAACTGCCAAACCGGGGCGCGGCCGACCAAGGTTATCTATAGCCATACTTATCGAGCATAGACTAATAAACAAAGTGTAATGTTGGTGCGGTCGGCCTTTTAGGTTGCTACTGTAGTGCTTTGGCCCTTTAACGTTATGTTTGAACTGCTGCACTAATCTGTCAAAGGCATTAAAACGACAAGGTAAAAAAGTGTGCAGTTACTTTTGAGGCCTCATGACTTCTTATGTTTTTTTTTACGGTTGACCCTGCCGGTTTTCGCCTTGGTAGGGTAATTTTATTGACATGAAAGGGTGTAGCAGGATAAGCCTTCAAAAATTGCCCCCAAAGCTTTGAGTTCAAAACTACTATCAGTTGATGCCTCGTCAAATGAAAATAATTCATACCAATTTTTAACCCTCTACTGCCACCTGGAACCCCACGACATTCATTTAACCCTAAAACGTTTTTATTTATTTTCTCAAAAAGTATAAAAAGGAGAATTGTCAAATTTTGCACAAATGTTGATGTGATCAATATAAACTATCAAAAAAAAAATGAGCCCTCTACTTACTTATTTTCCTAGAAAAAAACCTAAATTAAAAATTAAAACATCCTGTATAACAATTCAGGCTCGTTGTACTATCACCATTTTTTTACTAAATATTAACCAACTACCTATCTACATAATATGTAAGTTTCATGTAATTAACAAAGGTGGAACAGTGTGAAAATATAGGTATTGTTCAGTACGTACCATGTATGTAATACGCTTACGGTGACGACATTAGTAAAAGATATCGGCCCGCCAACCGGGAAGCCATCCGTAATCGATCTTTTTTTAATTTGCTAATGTCGAATGTTTAAGGAAGATGAATGAAACTCATTAATACATATTTGAACAAGTGTTTCTGTTTATTTATTTTTAGTAATATTAATTCGAGTTTATGACAACAAACTAATTATTAACTCGTTTTTTGAAAATATTTGCAATCAATTTTCTTTTCTTTAAGTTTAAATCACTGTTTGCATTTGCAGACATTTTTTTCTTATAAAACAGCAGCCAAGCTTCACGCCGAGGAGCGAATTATGAAAAAATATTCAATAATCGAACACGGGCGGCATCACGGCCGAGGGCCAATTTTTTTTTAATTTGTTTCGCTTTCAGGACTTAAGAACTTACGTAAAATGCTGAGTAACCTAAGTAGTACCTTTTTGCTAAACAGTAAAGTAAAATAAACAGAAACATTTGTTCAAATATGTATTAATGAGTTACATTAATCGTAGCAAATTAAAAAAGATCGATTACGGATGGCTTCCCGGTTGGCGGGCCGATATCTTTTACTAATGTCGTCACCGTAAGCCTTTATTCCCAGGTCTTCACTTTCCCAATTTTGCATATGCCCCATTTTTCACATTCCCAGATCTTCACTTTCCCAATTTTTCGCATTTCCAGATCATCACTTTCCCAATTTTTCACATTTCCAGATCATCACATTGCCAAATTTTCACATGCTCAGTTCTCCACATGCCTAATTCTTCACATGCTCAGTTATTCACATACCAAATTCTTCACATTTTCAATTCTTCACATTTTCAGTTTTTCACAGTCCCAGTTCTTCACACTCTCTGTTTTTCACAAGCCGAATTCTTCACAATGACTATATGTCACTTAAAGTAAAGTCAGAGAAGTATACTACTGAACTGACCAAAAAATAATAAAACAAAGTCATTTTAAGTTCGACGATTTATTATCAGTAAAAAGAATAGTTTTTCATAGAACAATGAAGTAACCAACTACTTGCTCAATGCTAACTTAAATAAAAATCAAAAACTTAAATCAGTATAATATTGTTCTTAGTTATATTAATTTGCACGCTATTGGGTAGGTAATTTAATTAAGCGATCTAAACAATCGAGCACTTATATTTTCCAATACTGCAGTCATTTACAATATTTTTAATTTGGTTATTTAAGTTCACAATGTATTTTTTACGTTTTTTCCCCGAGCAATGCAATTGACTTTGCCGAGTACGAAAATCCTGATATTTGCTTTCTTTTCTTAGTAGACTGACAAAGAGCAAAATTGCTGGGTGTTTTGGTATTTTGGTATTCATCCTGTGATGCCAACCTTCTATAAAGTTTGTCGTCCGGACATTTTCATTGAAACATGTGAATATGTCACCAGTTATTTTTTGTAACCAAAAACTCCAAAAATAATCATGATTTTTTTGTAAATTTTCTTCATTTGGCATTTTTTATTGAACTTACAAATATGCCTTGGGTATTAAATGAGGGGGCAAGTCGGCCAACACACAACATAATTTGGTAATCATGTAGGTACCCTTGTTCAAATGTCAATAGCTCCAGTTCTTTTGATTTGGCCCATGTAGCTTTTTGGTAGTGTTAATAACAATCGGTTATTTTTGCCTCTGGAAATACGTCTCTGATCGCATTAAAGTTGTGATCTCGAAATCACACTTAAAATTTTAAATCATCATGCCAACTTTTTCCTTCAAAAAGGTAAATAAACTTTTGTACGTTTTTGCAGTTTTATTTGGGAGTAACGCATATACAAGCGGAATAAAACTATTTTCGTCACAATTTTAATTATAGTTAAAGCAGTTAATATACATTTTATCTAAACTTAGGTGACACAAAATATTGATACCATAAAAATGTAGCGAATAAGTATATCACAATATACACGTTAGTTAAAATGAACGTAATTATTTTGCCATTTGTCGAGACTGTACTTGTCATTTGTTGGGGTGTTGAAGAATTGGGAAATTGAGGAACTGGGCATTTGATAAATTGGGACTGTGAAAAACTGAAAATGTGAAGGATTGAAAATGTGAAGAATTGGGCATGTGAATAACTGAGCATGTGAAGAATTGGGCACGTGGAGAACTGAGCATGTGAAAATTTGGCAATGTGATGATCTGGAAATGTGAAAAATTGGGAAAGTGATGATCTGGAATTGCGAAAAATTGAGAAAGTGAAGATCTGGGAATGTGAAAAATGGGGCATGTGCAAAATTGGGAATGTGAAGACCTGGGAATAAAGGACCGTAAGCGTGTTACATACATGGTACGTACTGAACAATACCTATATTTTCACACTGTTCCACCTTTGTTAATTACATGAAACTTACATATTATGTAGATAGGTAGTTGGTTAATATTTAATAAAAAAATGGTGATAGTACAACGAGCCTGAATTGTTATACAGGATGTTTTAATTTTTAATTTAGGTTTTTTTCTAGGAAAATAAGTAAGTAGAGGGCTCATTTTTTTTTTGATAGTTTATATTGATCACATCAATATTTGTGCAAAATTTGACAATTCTCCTTTTTATACTTTTTGAGAAAATAAATAAAAACGTTTTAGGGTTAAATGAATGTCGTGGGGTTCCAGGTGGCAGTAGAGGGTTAAAAATTGGTATGAATTATTTTCATTTGACGGGGCATCAACTGATAGTAGTTTTGAACTCAAAGCTTTGGGGGCAATTTTTGAAGGTTTATCCTGCTACACCCTTTTGGTTTTTTTTTCTCACAGTTATCTGTGATCTGCTGGTACTCGATTGGGCAGGGTTACCGTCGGCGCACTCTGGTTCAAATAGCCTCTTGAATACAGTTGTTAATGAATCGGCCTATTGTGGCTTCGATACTTAGATGCGTCATCCGATGACTGCTGAATCATATTTCGTCTCATGTTCTCTGGTTGCTGCAATAGTCCACATCTGGCCTGTGAGGCAGTTTTTAAGTTTTTAGCTGAAAGCATTCGGGTTTTAGGTCTTGAATAGGTTAGGTTCGAAGCGTAGATTTACTCGGTCACGAATTAAGTCGAATGTTTATATTAAATGTGCCCACACGGTGTTATTTCCCAGTCTTAACTGTATTGATCACAGAGATCTCATTTTATATCCGCCTTTTTGTTGACATGATGAAATCTATCTCGTTTTGTTAACATCGCCAATTCATGTTTTCCCAGTATAGCGTTAAAGTCCCGCATGGCAAACGTGAAGTGAGTCTTGGGAGGCATTTATTGAAAATGGAAATGTTCTTATACATTACCTATGACCTTCAAAGAGTACTTTTTGGAGATTCTCAGTATAAGGTACCTACGCTACCCTTGATAACCCTGACGATTTTGACATTTCATTTCATTTCATTTATTTCATAAACAATTCATTAATTGTGTTTGAACATAGTATTCTTATAAAAACTAATGTTTACATAGGTATACATAACAATCTAATACATAATTTAAAAATTTAATGAAGTAGATATTAAGTCTGGACATTAAAATATTATCAGTGTCGAATAAATAAGAAATTAAAATAAACATTGAATAATCATGTCACATACCTATAATAATTGATAACTAAGAAAATAAAGTAAGCCATTTAACTAAGCTTTATATGCATTAAATTCCTCAATAGAATAAAAACACTCCTTGAGCAAGAATGCCTTTAATTTAGTTTTAAATGTGCAGCTATTTTCGAGCGATTTCATTTCGACCGGCAAACTATTAAAAAGAACTATGGCCTGGAACCCCGCGAAATGTCGTACTACTTGTAACCTAGGCGTGATTGACGGCGGCAAGTCCTTTCTTCTTGTTGCTAGACGCTTTTTCCTTTCATCGGGCGTTTCTGTTTTGTTGATGTGCTTGAACAAATCTACCAGCACCACCAAAATATAAAGGCATGGCATAGTTAGGATTTCGAATTTGGAAAAATAGTCCCGACAAGATATCCATTGCGGTATTCTAGCCATGATTCGTATGGCTCTTCTTTGGGCAACAAAAGCTGATTGCACGTTATACTTGTAGCTATTTCCCCAAAATTTTATGCTATATCTCAGTTTGGATTCCACTAGAGCGTAGTATACCATTTTTAATTGGCTTAGTTTTATCTCATCCCGCAGACTTCTGAGCGCATAACATGCTGAACTGATAGCACCAAACAACTGCACTTAATTCGTTTTTCCAATTTAGGTTAGAGTCAATGTGGATGCCAAGAAATTTTACACATTCTGCTTGTTGGCGCCGTTGAGAGATATTTGTAGGGAATCTTTGTTCCTGGTGGTAGTTGTAAAGAGCAGTGCGGTTGTTTTACCACTGTTAAGTGACAACCCGTTAACCGTAAACCACTCGTGTGACGCTGTAAGCGCATCGTTGACAGATGCATTTAGCTGTGACATGTTTTCTGCAGAAATAATTGCATTTGTGTCATCAGCAAAAACAACCAACTGAGTATTAGGTACAGTATTAGATATATAATTAATCAGGTCATTTGTAAATAGTATGAAGAATATTGGACCCAATATAGAGCCCTGGGGAACTCCACTCTTTACGCTAGCCAATTTAGAATTGTGTGATTTTATGTTGCCGTCTTGCAACCATTTAACTTCAACTGATTGCTTCCTGTTGGTAAGATACGAACGAAAGAAACTCAATACTTTGCCCCTAACTCCGTAATGTTCCATCTTTGCAAGCAAAATATCATGATTGACAGTGTCAAAGGCTGAACTCAAATCAAGGAATATGCCTGCTACCTTTTCTTTTTCATTTAAGTGATGAATGATGTCCCCCACAAGTGTCAACATGACAACATGCATATTAACGATATGTTGCAGATTAGTAACATTCATTGCTTTGGCCGGAGCAATCTCTCTCGAGGTGACACCGAAGCCTACCGAGCAAAGCTTGTGTCTTGACACTGAGTCATCGCTGGGGCGGTCTCAAAGTGGGGCAGAATTAACATGGTCCAATTTAACCCCACTAAGACACAACAACCATCTAACTAGAGCTATCTGCCAAGAAAAACCCTTTTGTCATAACATCTCAGTTCGAAGAGGGTTCCCTCGCCATCAAGCCCAATCCTAGGCGTTGAAATTTCACGTGATGTTTAGTTCTTTAGTCATTTTAGTCAGTCAGCCAAATTGGCGTCCAGGAAACGTGTTAAGTAAAACGAGACTGTAATTTGCAGATGACCACTTCCTTCAAGTCTATAAGGCTCAGGTTTGGCCGCATATTGAGTACTGTTCTCATCTCTGGGCTGGGGCATCACAATACCATTTCCATTTGATCCGATACAACGCAGAGCGGTTCGAATCGTCAATAATCCAGCGATATCTGTACTATTACCTCTATCCGAAGGGACGTCAGTTCAGTTTGCGCGTTTGTGTTTTGTGGCGTTATTCTGTGTGCCAGATAAGGTGGCAAATTGTGATGTCCTTATTCATTAGCAATCTGAGGGAAAAGTTTATTTAATAGTAGATTGATAACCAAGGGTTGAAAGTAACACATTTCACCCGAGATAATTCTGGCGCTCGAACGAAGTGAGAGCGCCAATAGTTCGAGGGGAAATGGATAATTTCACCCGAGTTAGACACTCTACTTTTCATTTCGACTGTGAGGAAAGAGATGGAATATATTCGTGACGTAATAACGGTCAAACTTCTCCAGTGTTGTATAAAAGCTCGGATAAAAGGTCGTGACCAACTCGATTAAACTTTTCTAATGTTGGTATGTGTATTTTCTAGATGGCCATGCCGAAACGTGAAAAAAAAGTGTCATGCTATGCTATCATGGCATTATGGCGGGCAGCAGAAAAGATAAATAATTAAAGATTTTCTGTAATTGCGAAAAATAGACCCGTTGAAAAATTATTTTAATATGAACCTATAGATCGTAATAAATACGTCGTTTAACGTACAGCCGAGTTTAGATATATAAAAAGCTTTTATTGTAATAATATGACGTAGCTCAATTATCTAGACTCCGGGCCAATCGTAACTATTAAAAAAAAATTACTTTCCACCCTAGGGGTGAAAACGCAATTTTCCACCTGGCTATCTACCCATTTAAATTCAACTTTCCGAACAGGAGAGATGAAAATAATATTATTGCTGGACCTAAAAGATAATGTATTAGAAGGTGCATCTTGTACACTTCGCGTGACTGACACGCTCAGGGTGCGCCAGGGTGCGTCACCCGCGGTTCACCATTTTGCTTAAGTTCATTCCATCTCGGAGTAAGCTTGCGTTTGTTCAAGTTTTAGAAGCTGTCTTAGTGGTTACAGTTTTTGGTTTCTGTTTTTATTAGCTGTTATTGTTATTTCTATTGTTTTTATTATAACGTTAATTGTTCTTGTGGTAAAGTGGTAGAAGAATGCAATTCGGAGGCTGGACATCTACTGGTGGACTTAATAAACGCCGTCGTCGTCGTCGGCCCATATTGCTACTACAAGAATATTGCTAAAATGAAATATCTGATACCAAAAATGCAACTAAAATACCAACTCATTATTGTATTTTTCTTAATACTGCCCTAGTTTAATTTAACAACCAAAGCAAAGTGACGCCTTTTTTCCTTGTGAGCAAATTCACAGCTTTTGATGAGGTATTACTTAACATACCTACATGTAAAGCACAAGTTATTTTTTTACATAATAATATCGAATGAGGTACCACTGGGTAGCTCTTAAAATCATGTATATGTTATTAATGTTATTATCAATCTTTAGATATGAGGGACCGTTTAGGAAATATTGAACTCAAGAAGTGAAATTTTTGCTAGAGTTGCACGTCCCCGTTCCCCCTCCTTCAGACAAAACTACAACCCTACTAAAAGTCTGAAAAATATTTTTAATGAAAGCACAACAAATTAAAACGGAAAACTATCACTACCAAGTAGACTTGATTGGTTACTGAGATACAGGCGATTAATGTGATTTTTAGTAGGTAACCTGCTAAAAATCATCGACGACAACACCAAATAACTTTAAATACAAAATTTGGTCATACTTATTGGTTTTTCAGATAGTTTTTTTGTATTTGTCGTAACGGCTTCGGAACTCAACACGAGCATGGTCTGACATCCTCTTGCCCAGTTCGTAAATTTATACTTTTTTTTGATCATTTCATTACATTACTTACATAGGGTAAAGTCACAGGTGGTCAGTCAGAGACATGTAGTCGGCCTCTGCCTATACCTACTTTGTATAAGTGGGAAGAGAACGACAGATATATTTCTCACTCTTCGCACTCATATAAGGTCGACTACTGGTCTCTGCTCTCTAATTTATGGCTTGACAACTTGGAGCGAACGCTGTGAAGAAAAAGTCCCATAAATTGAAACCTGTACCATTTTGGGCTTGTAAACTTAAAAAGTTTAAAATGCTATATACACGTTTTTTTATTATTCGAATGAGGTTTGCCAACGACTCGACTTATAACGCAGAGACGACTTTAGAGAAATTGGTTTTTGGGACACCTTTATAGTCCCCAAAAATAGATAATTACCCTGTGTTTGTTAAATATCTGTCGTAACCCATGATATGCATGGTTTACCATTACATACATATCTACATACCTCCACGCCTGTAATCCCAGAGTGGGGTAGGCAGCGCTACAGAATTACCTACATCTTTAAAAACTTGATGTTAATTCAGTAACCACATTTTGCACAAATAGGCTAAGGTTTTTACCAGCGTAGTAGTGATAGGTTGCTTGCTCATCGTCTAACAGTACTTCAAGCCTATATTCCCTTAGTCGCCTCTTGCGACATCCACGGGAAGACATGGGGTGGCACTATTCTTACCCGGCAACCACACGGCCTACCAACCAAAGCTTACCATTAAATAGGGAAAAAAAGTTTATAAACACATTTACCGCCAAGTACTTATCGGGTATTTAATGATTTTGTTCCTACGCCGTACTACCCGGCACTAAAAACTGTACACGATAAAATGCAGTTTTTTTTTTAAATATATTAGGTATATTTTTACACTGTTATATTGTTACTTAATAATCATATTTATCCTGGGACCTTTCGTTTGACACCTCGCATTCTCTACAGTCTCTTCTGCAACCGATTTAGATGCATTATTCCATTGTCTTCAATATACATTTTTTGACACTTGCTTCTTTCTTTGTTTTATTGAGCTTTTGTTTCACCAAAGCGCAATATCTTTCCACTGGACGCCGCAGTTCAGGGCAGTTTGGCGGATGCTGTCGTGTGAATCAACAAGCAAACCATTTTTGTTGTACCATTCCATTACTGGCTTGGAATAGTGGCAAGATGCCAAATCACTGCAAAATATTGGCGGTTTGATATGGCTTTAAAAAAAATGGTAACAGTCGTCGCTGGAGGCATTCTGAGGAAAACTTCGGTGTTGACGGTAACGTGCAAATGAAATGGCTGGTCTTTCTTACACTTGTGCAAATCGCTTTCCAAACCAAGTATTTTTTTTAGGAATTTGGACTTTTTCTTCTACTTAAATTCTTCTGGAACATAATGTTTTGTCCTTTTCTAGAAGATACTACTGCCCAGGTAACTTTTTCAAATCCATGACGACGTGCAGCTGCTGTGTTTCACCACGTTGGACCACGAACTTTACCACACTTCTGCTTTCTTTCAATAGTCAACCTCGCACGATATCTTTTAATGACATCGGCAACAGTATTTTCAGCAATTTAGAGATAGTTCTAGTCGACAAACTCGAATTTTAGAAAGAAAAATATGTACACAAGAATATGAGTGTACACCATTGTTTTCCCGCTTACTCTCTTCATTCGCAGACATTTTGTGTAATTGATTATTATGACAAGTCAAATGTGCATTGAATCACAGAGAATTATCTGTTAAATTAAAAAATACAATTGTAAAAAGGTTAGATATTTTTAGTAACGAGCCAGTCCAGTTTGTCTGCCCGGATTTTACCGTGTACAGTACAGTCTTTATATCACACTGGCGTGTGGTTGGGAATGGGATTCGTGGGCTGGCAGTCAATGTGTTAAGAGACGAGAACTTTTAATTCGTTTACCGTTTTATATTCGAGTGTTTTAGGGTTATTATTAGACTAACCCTGCATGCGAGGCATTAAAAGCTAAGGTGGACCTATTGTTTAGAGTATAACAATGCAAACAATGGAATGAATGGATTTTAGTGTCTTTCAAATTATTAGCTTTACCTACCTAAGATTATTGAAGGTGATACAAGTTGTTAATATCTTTGGAAACCTAAAGAGTTTTCACACATATTTTTAGTTTAGTAATTATTTTTCGCTTCGTTTAGAGAAACTGATTGTTACCGTACGTGTTATACCTATGTTAAAGTACAAGGGTTATTTGTTTGATAAGCAAAATCTCGCTGTTAGAATTATATAACTTTTTAAAGTAGCTATTAATGCCGTAAACATAAGAAATGATTTACCCTAAGTTATAAACTAAGGTATGTACTTATTAAACATTGTTGCATTTCTTTTTAGAGTTTTCTTTACTTATATTGTGATGATTGGTAATCTATATAAATAAAATGAATCACTAAATGTGTTGCTAAGCGCAAAACTCGAGAACGGCTGAACCTATTTGGCTGATTTCTTTTTTGTGTTCGTTATTGTCAGGACAAGGTTTATATGTAAGAAAAAAAACCAACGGGAAAGTCAGAAATTTGCAGCGAGGCGAAGCCGCTGGCGGGCAGCAAGTATGTTATAAATATTATAATGTGTAGTATACGTAATCAAATGTGGGCCAAGTTTTATTTACTTAAACGTAAATGTAACAAATTATTTTACAATACTTCTACGACGTTGTAACAAGTTCCGTAACGAAGTAGTGAAAACATAAACCGTAAAATGATCCTACTCTGCTCCCCCATGGGTGATTATGCTCCATAGTGACTATTTCGTTTGTTACTTATAAGTACACATCGGCAACTCGTGGCATTTAGGTAGCACTTGACAGTTTCTAACAGAGTAGTGATGTTGACAATGTTCTACCTGTACGAGACGAGAAAAGGAAACCAATTAGCAAAAAAGTATTTCAATCATTACATATACAACATTTGTGATAAACAATGCTTTCTAATGATTTCCTCCATTAGGTATTTGGAAAAAATTGTTTTCGCGACACGTCTCTTAATAACTATTACGAGTCAATGAATGACAATATCATTGACATTTACATTGATGTTTTTAAACTAGTGATCAAATCTACTTCGTCATATGTTAAGACCGGTTCTCTGCCGTTTCGCTAAACAACGGTTCCCAAACTGATTCATTTCCCAACTGTTTCATTTTTAAATGCTTTTTTTTATAAACAATATATCAGGATTTTTTAAAAACGAACCTTACCTAACTTATAGGGTTATACACGATGGTCCTGAAATAAATTCTGAAATATTTATAGTTTCGGAATAAAAAGCATTTGCCCAAATGTAACAGTTGGGAAATAAATCATTTTGGGAAACGTTGTTTGACCATGTCGGTAGGTAATTAATTTATTATTTTATCATAAAGACTGTATCGTTTAGTATAAATACAACGTAGTCGTCTTTCTTTCCAAAAGTATTTTTTAGATTAAATTGTACATGCGTTTAATTAGTGCTTTCATTAGGTACACATTTCATCCTGCGGGCTCGACTTGAGGCATATGGTTTAGTCAAAATTTACCGAATCCATCTGAGTGATGTTAACGAAAGTGGACAAATAGCAAAAGAAAATTTACTGTATGCGAGCTAGACAACGTAACCAATTTTTTTTATCATACTACGTAAATCATGATTACCAGGGCCCGTAATTTTCATGCCGTTGACGTAAAAATGACGTCACGCTACATAGAGTATGATTCCAATTAGTATTTCGTCATAATCATTTGTCAACCTCTTTAGTTGACCGGTATCGATGAAATAATCAGTACATAACGTTTAACTAACTGTGATTTTTGTCACTCAAATAAAAAACATATTATCAAATAATTAAATAATTCATACTTATGTTCCTTAGATTTTAATAGTGTCTTAGTTATTGTTTTCATTTGCTATTGTTACAGGAGTTTTGCAACAAATATCCGTTTTTAATCGTAAACGACAAAAACGATTATTGTACTAATTGTGATTAAAATATAACATCAAAACAAAACTAAAAAGATCAACTAAACATATTGAAAAAGAAGAAGGAAATTTAACACAAAAGGTGTTTAACCTGGATCTTACGAATTTTATAATAGCATCAGGAGCATAAAATACAAAACAAATAGTTTCATTTACGTTTTATGTATCAAGTAGGTATTTATTTTTCTACGCGTCAATAGATTACTTCACTCAGTTGTACATGATTAAATGATTAACGATTAATGGTTAATAATTACAATAAAACAATTTGAAATCATACTCTATGTAGCGTGACGTCATTTTTGCGTCAGCGGCATGAAAATTACGGGCCCTGATGATTACACATGAAAAAACGTTCCCAAAGTAAAACATCTGAGCATTCTCTTTAATTTCTTTTTAATAAAAAAATGGCATGTACCCATATGGCGATGGGCGGTGGCCATTTTGAGAATATGGCATATTACTCATTACAACTCCGACTTTGACATCTATTATAACTATTAAGAAGCGTTTCTATCGACGTGTTTTACCGATGGTTGGACGCCACGATTGTCCATTGTGCCTCGCACCAGATATTGATGGGAAACCAAAACATTACGTACGGGTGAAAGTAAAAATCTATCATATTTATTCTGAGCATGCTCATTCGGGTAAACATGAAGGGGACACTTAGTTAACATGTTTTGGCTGCATATCAACCTATTGCATTTTAAAATTGTACTTTAGGAGTTGCTGAAATACTTGAAATTGAGCTCAATAGGCTTGTCCGAAATATATTTTAGGGACGATTTTGAAAGCATCATAAAATCTCTAAGACACAAAAGTTAATCGTATTATATCAGATGAAATGGTTAAAAAACACCTTCAGGTCATATCCTCACAGCATTGTAATTCAAAATAATACGGATGTCAAAAGTTAGACTAGGTTTTGTATGTATTTATACTAAACGATACAGTCTTTATCTAAAAAGACATTTAGAAAACTTGTTTCGTCACTAATATGTCAAGTGCTACCTAAATGCCACGATTTACCGATGTATACTTATAAGTCGTAGATGACACATTTGCTTATAAGAGTCCAGCCACGAAGTAAATGAAAGCAATAGAATCATTTACAATACAGAATACCTCAATATAACCATGGAGCATAATTACCCGTGGAGGAGCAAAGTAGGAACATTTTACGGAACTCCAATCCCTAATTTTTAGAACTTGTCTGGAATCGCTAAATGTTAGTTTAAATGATTAATAATGTATTACCGTAATTGGTTGTTTAGGGGTTTCCAATGAAATTAAAAATAGTAGATTTTTCCACAAGAGACTAAAACAAGCCATAATGACACAAGATGTTTAGCCACGCGAGCTCAGCGAGCGAGGGTGGCTATAGTTCGAGTGTGATTGATTATAATGGTTTAGCCTCGCATTGTAATTTTGAGCTTATTTCCACGCTCAAAAATGGTCCATAGACTGAAAATTACTGAAAATGGCGATAACCCTCCATTCAGAAACAACGTGATTGGTTGTTTAGGGGTTTCCAAAGTAAATAAAAAGCTTTAGCCCCGATATGCAGGGACTAAAGTAACATTTTAAGAGCTTGAGAAGTGTAAACACTATTTAACTATTCATAACCGCGTTTGTGGAAGGTATTTTGTCGATGACCGGCAGACGGTTATATGTAAATCTCCGTACCTGGCACACACGCTCTGTTTTGTTTTAGCGAATTTATGAACCGGCATTACCAAACTGACTTTTTGGCTTTTCAGCTTTTTGAGTTTTATTTCCATCTTGGAGACAGGTTCAGGTAAATGTTCGTGTGCACGAAGATTGCGATTCGACGGATGGGTATGCATAATCTGGTCATAGCTTTATTTTCTCTTAGGAATTTTCAGACTCAGAGGGAGTAATCCCGTGGTGGCACATTTTTGCATAATGTAATGAGAGCGCGACTTCGATTCCGTACGCTAGGACTGAGCGCATAGTTGGTAAATAGCAGGGGTGTTCTACCCAGTCGACCACACAACTCCTTTAATTGCGAGCCCCACGCGAGGTCGCTGCCGATATTACATCCCAGCCAGCTCTCGAGTGCAGGTGATTTGCCTATAATTGTCAGGACGCCAATTGCACTCGAACCAGCATCGTCACCACAAAAATACTGGAATTACATTTTAGAGTAGATTTTAGAACCCATCTATAACCCTATTCGCTCACAAAAAATTGATTTTCCAGCAGGATTAGGTATTCACCATAAAATTTTATTACTTCAGAGGAATGGTCCTATGCTCGTCAAGGCCTGACCCCTAACCCTTTTGATTACCCTGCGTGGAAAGAATTGGAGTTAAGAGCATTCCGAAAGTCATATCTAAACTTCAGTTCCTGACACGAATATTAGTGAGTAGAGCGAATCCCTATTAAAAAGGTAGGTACAGTCAAGGGCATAAATATGTATACACCCCAAGGTCTCGATAATATGTACACGGACCTTATTACTAAGGCTACAAGGTGTGTACATATTTTGACACTTTTGTGCAGATATTTACTTTAACCCTTGACTGTACGTAGTGCGTATGGACGAGTGGTCACCACGCTTGAAGGCCTGTTTAAAAAAGGCGGTCATTTGGAGTGAATGTAATTTGTTTATAATGTGTCTTGATAGCCTTTTTGTTTTATTAAAATAAATTCTTACTGTTTGTTGTTATTTTTTCTTCGCGTCTGAAAACTTATGAACGCACACACGTGGTAATTCTGTAATTAGATAGTTCTTTCTTCGCAGAAGTTGGTGGTAATCATATTGTTAACATAATAACGTTATATAATTAAGGGCTTAAACTGTTTAAGAGCTAATATTACGTACATACATAAACTCACGCATTCGTTCCCAGAGTGGGGTAGGCAGAAGTACAGAACTACTTACAACTCAAAAAACTTGTTGATAATTCTGTTACCACAATTCTGTAGCTATTATATTAAAACGTTAATAAAATGATAAATAATTATATTAATGATAGAACCTAAGAAGGTTAAGTATTATCATAGCCATAAGGAATATTTAAAAAAACGACTGACAAGTTTCTTGCGGCATTTCTCCTCAGCAGTGGGCTCCTCTTTGCAACAGTTTGTAGATTTTTGACATCTAATAGTGCCCGTGCGGCCTACTTACTGAATAAATATGGGCTAAGACAAAATTGAGCAAGCATCTAGTCAGTGTAGTGCGCCGGCGCGGGCTTATTTTGAGGTCATAAGTTACAAAAACTCTAAAGTCGCTTATTTTTTGTATGCGGAGACAGTGTGTATTTCAAGCATTTTCATAAATTCGGTGTTTAGTGGCAACTCCTCATTTCAAATAACAAAATTCAAAATAAAATTAAAGTTAAAATTTATATCAGGATCCTATCTAGGATGACTTGCGTATTGTGAAAACCGATCTTGTGTCATCTTTGTCCAGTGCAAACTCACATAGCGCCAGTATGTAACCACGATATCATGGATAAATACAACAAAAAATATGAATAGTGTTTTCGTTACACCACAGCAATACCTAATGTATAATGTAAACTCTAATAACTTGAATTTTCTTTTGTGTCATTTACACAGGGAGTTGAAAAAAAAAATGCCATGGATGAATTTGACATAAATCAACTGATACTGATCTAAAACCTGTAACACCTATTTAACCGATTGTAATACGGTTACGTGGTTAGGTATAGATTAACACTTCAACCGTCCGTGCATTAAATGTAATGCACCGTCATAGTAGCTCTGTTACGTCTGATGTGAATAAACTGCTTTGTTAAAAAATTCAATACAAATATCGCAGAATTATAAAAACCGAAGTACCTATAGCGCTACTTCAGTATTTACATTTTGGGCAGCCTCGTTACTCTATGTTAAAAGCGTTGCTCTGCTACAGCACGGAAGGAAAGTTTTAATTTAATATGTGAACCGGGTATTTTTGCCACCGTAAACCAGGTCCAAATAGTTATGTTCTATTTTTTTTAACTTTTATTGTAAATTTAAGGTTTTAATGTTAATTTAATAGGTTTTAAGATTCGTGAGGCAATTTTCATCCGTTATAATACAGGACATTTTTCAATTACTATGGGTGATTTGAAAGGTTTAGAATATATAATACAGAAAATATTGTATGATGGATGGACAGGTCCATATTGGCTCATATAAAATTGGTCTTTCGAATTTTTACACAAATAACGATTTGTGACTATACTCATCATTACTCCGAAAAATTTTGCTCATACTTTTTTGTTCATACTTTTTTAAGTCATAATTATCGGAACTCATAAAGCATTTAAAAAAAAAACTGTTCCTTTTTTAGATTTTTATAAATCTAACCTAACCTAACCTAATTTTATCTACACGTAAAATATTTAAGAAATTCTGAAAAGTGTACGGTTCCATGAATATAGGCGTTATAAGTTCAGATGATTATAAGTTCCGATCATTAGTATTAAAAAAAATTAAGAGTATGAAGAGTGATCATTAGGTAGTAAAATTATATGAGATACATTTTCGGAGTTCCAATAATCTAATTTGCAATTTTATATGAACTTTGGCGCACCCTGGATAGACGGATGGATATTATCTAATATTTGGTTACCTTTCAGTATCTGTGTTTTAAGTAAAATTTGTTTATTTTCAGATATGGACCGAGAAACAATATTCCTCCACTGATGTACAATAATATGGGAGCGAAGCCTATTCCACCATTATCAAGTATACCAATTCAGATAGACCCTCCTGCAGGATATCGAGGTCGGTATGATGCTCCACCATTTGATGACATCCCTCCGGGGCTAGAGCCGGCTGTTCCTGGATTTGAGCCATCGCCATTTGAAAAGCCACCTTTTGCTCCACCTGGGCTTATGGATCGTGAGAGACTTCCACCACCTAACTATCGAGATCCTTATAGGGCACCTTTCGTAGAAGGTCCGCCAGGTTACAGAGATATGCCAATGCCCCCTGCTCAAAATGAAATCCCTGTCCATGTGGGAGACCCACCTCGATATCGTGATAACTACAGACAGGGACATCCTTATCGTGACCAAGGACCGACACCATATAGAGATGGACAGCCCTTCCGTGAAGCAGGGCAGCCAGCCTCCTATCGTGACCCAGGATTTAGGGGAGGGCCTTCTTCTTTCAGAGATAACTATAGAAATGCTCCGTTTAGAGAAGGGTTCCGAGACAATCCACCCCACGGGTTCCGTGAAGGCCCAGTGCCCTTCCGACCTCCAAGCGACGATCCTAGAGAGGCCCCTCCAATAAATTACCATGATCCAACATTTCGTGATGGATTTAGAGATGACATCAATCCAGGTAGAGACATGCGCCCAGGATACAGGCCAGGCGTTCGCAACAGAGGTACATCAAGGCGCAATCCTAATCCAGAGCATGAAAGACACAGGGAACGAGATGGTCGAGATCGAGAACGCTACGGTGATGGTCGCGATCCTAATGAAAGGCCGCGTGACATGGAAAAGAAACCGGGTTATGAAAAAGGACGTGAAGATAGAACACGTGAAGATCGTCCTCGCGAAGAGCGACCTCGCGAAGAGCGACCGCGCGAAGAACGACCTCGCGAAGAACGACCTCGCGAAGAACGCCTTCGTGATAACGAAAGGAATCGAGAATATGAAAAAGAAAGAGAGCGAGATCACGAGCGGACGACGCCTGATAAAAAAGTACGTGGATCTCCTAAACGTGCCCGTGATATTCGTGAAAAGCGACGCAGTGAGTCCAGAGGTAGGTCTCGTGATCGTGACCGCGATGGAAGAAGAGATAAAAAGGATGAAAGAGTTCGAGATAAGACATCTTCTGAGAGGACAAAAGAGCATAAAGAAAAGGAAAAGAAATTACGAGAACGGAAAAAGAAGAAAAGAGAAAAAGAAAAAGAGACTGATAAAAAAAAGAAGCGAGAAAAGAAGGATAAAAAGGATAAGGAATCAGGTAAAAAAGACGATGATGAAGGAGATAAATCTGAAAACAAAGATAGTGATACAAAAGAGGAGAATAAAAGCGACACAGATAACTTGGCTACAGAACCCAAACCAAACCATATTGAAGCTGAGAAATTGGTAGATGAAAAACAAGTCGTACAAAAAATTAAAGCGAAAGCAGAACCACAACCAAATGAATTATACGGTGACGAAGCGGCAGAAGCAGTGGATAAAGAAATAATTCAAAATTATGTTAAAAACGAAGAGGACGACAACATTAATGATAAAAGTAATGATAATCATGTACACAAAGAAGAACCCTTCGATGGGATTGAATTACAAATACATGCTGAAGAGTTAGACCTTAAAGCAGATATTGAAAATACAACAGAAAAGGAAATGTTAGCTCCTATGCCGGAATTGTCAAAATGGGAGGTAGAGGATGATAATGTCGATAAGAAAGAACCAGGTGAAATAACTTCACCCGAAGAAGAGGACAGGGGTAAAGTGACGTCAGAAGTTCTTAAACGTGCTGAAAATGCTATTTTTGCTAAGGCAATCAATTCTCTTAGGCCGATAGAAATAAAAAAAATAAGCAGTGATAGACTGAAACTGTATGACGACGATGTACAAACCAAAAGTCCTATGAATAATATTCAAATAACAGTACCTGTGACAGATTCTCAGCACAGATCTATAGAAATAAACGAGAAAAAGAAGAGGACTTCTAAAACGCCTCCACCGAAATTATCTGTTAAAGAACGATTAGGCGGTAAAGTTGAAGATTTACGCCGGACGCGGGAACCTCGAGTCGTACAAAGTACAGTTGAACGAGTCAAATCGCGATCAAAGACACCTAAAAAGGAACAAACATACCGTAGAGTAACTGTCGATAGAGATAAAAATAAGAAACCTGAGGGAGTAAGCAGGTTTGATCCAAATAAGGCAGAGAAGCGTCCGTCTGACTCAAGAAAATTTCAAGACAAGTTCTCATCTCGAAGCCCTAACCGTGACAAAAGAAGAAAAGATTTAGAAAAAAATGCGAAAGAAGCGAAGAAGGTTAAGTCAGAGGCAAGCATTGAGTCTCGAATTCAAGAGAAGAAATCACCAACATCTTCAAAACCTATTCCCACTGATCGCGAAAGAAAAAAATCGACTCTGGATGAAGCCCATTTTGAACCAGACTATGACGAAACGGTAGAATCCGATCACGATGTAAAAGACGAATCTATTGGTAATAAAAAGCGCGAACGTTCGCGGTCACAATCTGGGCCTGGCGATGTTAAAAAACCTAAATTGGATGAGGATACTATTAAATTAGATCTTACTAATGTTAAGAAGAAACCGGATACTGAAACGGAGTCATCAAGTGACTCTGAATTCTCGTCGACTTCTTCGTCTTCTGATACCCGTAAGCGTAAGAAGAAAAAGAAACGTAGCAAGAAGAAGAAGAAACGAGCCGCTAGCGACAGCGAGAGCGAGTCAGATTCTGACTCTGACGATCACAAGAAGAAAAAAAAGAAACGTAAGCATAAGAAGAAATCGAGTAAGAAGAAGAAAAAGTCCAAACATAAGTAATTGATGGTTGTTTTGGAAAAGCAAAGTTCAATTTGTACATTTTTCATGCGTATCTGTAAAGCTCATTCCTTCCAAGTTTTACAACTGTAATATTGTAACACATTATTGGTTTTAAGTGCAGGGGTCGTATACCGGTATTGTTTTCACACAAAAATACCGGAATTCAATTTTGATATCTCGCTTATTATTGAATACTTTTGTTCTTCAATTAATTAATATATATAAGTAGTATAATGTTATTAATTATTTATTACCTAAAAGAAAATCGAAAATATCAAGGAAATGGTACAAATTAAGAGACATTTAAATTTTAATTAATACCGGTATTGATCCCTACGGCCTAGTATGGTTACTTCTATATTTAAACATTCGTCACTCGTACTTATTTACGTGTCAGAAGGTGTCGGATGCCTTATCCGCATTTTATCACTTCACCGCATTTTTGACACGTATATAAGACGGATCACGGACACATGCCATTTTGTCACGCGATAAACGCAACCATACTAGGCCCGCCGGTTTTTAGTCGCTATAGCTTTGAATTAGAACAAGGTAGTACATTTACATGTATTTTCATAGTTCTGCATAATAATACATTGAACTCAGCTGAAAATGTAATAATGTATTCTATTTAATAATAAATAAACTTCTCAGTTTTCATTTGTCTTTTTTCTGCAATGCTGCATTATAATTATAACCTTGAACGTGATTTGGAGGAACTAGGATGCTGACCAGAGTAAATTTGTATCATTATCTACCTGGAGGAACCCTATCTAATTACAGTAATTACACCGCTTTAAAGGTCTACATCATGTCAAAATAGACTTTAAAATGTATTGCTTGCAAATTCAGGGTAATACCCTTTTTTCAGGCGGCGCCAATATTATGCTTAGGCACTGTTAAGACTGCGCTGAGCGTACGCCGGATATACAGCGGCGCCCTCATTACTTTTGTGTTTTCTAAAACTAAAATATTTTCTTGAAATTGGACGGTAAGTTTTTGTACTAGAAATGAAAACACAACTTATCACATAGTTTAATAACAATTCACCTTCGAGTTATCAACTTAACGGAAAAAAGTGGCCACGTTTTCAACAAATCGAATAATGTAATACAACAAAACCAATGTTAACCGGTACCGTTTAACTTAACGAATAGAAACTCTATTTAGCGTAGTGCATTTTGGCAAGGGCCTCTGAGCTTCAGTAATGCGCCCACTCACTACATGGTAGCGTGCCGCACTGGCAGGACGCCATGTGGTGTTGGGAGTACCCGGAGAATAGAAACGCGTGAAGGTTCGGTAAACGCTCACATTTATTTAGAAATTGTTAGGTATTTATACTTGTTTATGAATCACGGGTGGTCGACACGTGTATAGGGTCGTATGTCGAATTACAATGTTCACGATAATGTACTATTAGATAATATTCCATACTAGCTGTTCCCGTGACTACTTAGTTACGAAATGAAAGTTTTTAAAATGATAATTATAGTTTGTAGTATTTTTGTCGGCCATCCTTTTTTACTTGAAACAACACAAACAAATGAATGTTTAGTAAAAATGGTAGTAGACTGAACGATTTTAATAATTATAGCTGTTGCCAGTGACTCCGTCCGCGCAGAAAAATAAAACAGCCTATGTTACTCAGGGATAATGTAGCCTTCTAATGGTCAAATATTGTTTTCTCAAACATGCAATGAAATATTGGCGTTATGTTAGTTATTTTTGGCCTCAAAGTGTCACGTTGCGGGCGGAACAACTCGAGAAAACTGTAAAGGAATTTCATACAAAATTTAAGGCCTAGGCCGGGAAGTATATTTTTTAAATTTTAATGTAAACATGTGTTTATAAACACGCTGAATAGCTAATAGTAGTTTATGAAATTGTAGCATAATGAGAGCCGCTATAGTATCACACGAGTGTATTAATACCTAGTTATGTGCAGTTTCATACACTACTTTATCTACTCTACCTACTAGTCTAAGATCCGAACCTACATCGACCTTCACCGAGCTGATAATAGAACGAAACATATTTTATCATGAATTTAGTATATTAGAAAACGTATTAAAAATGGGTTCGCTAAAAAAATCCTGGGCAGACTATTTTTAATTATTTTTCAAAAATCTTTAAAATTCGCAAACGCCTAATAGGACCGGAATTTTCGCAGACAACCCTATATCAACGTGTTCGCAATAAAACAGCGCTTATGATGATATAATTTTTTTTTAATTATCCAATCCAGTGAAAGTAACTGGCATCGATATACCTGTTTATACCTGACAACCCAGTAGTTCGCCCAGGTAAATAGTGGACAACCCAACGGCTGCACATTCTATATGTTTTATACTTTCAGTCAGGACAATTTTTTTTTATTATCCTGATGTTGCAACATTTTTTGAAAAATAATTAAAAATAGTCTGCCCAGGATTTTTTTAGCGAACCCATTTTTAATATGTTTTCTAATATACTAAATTCATGATAAAATATGTTTCGTTCTATTATCAGCTCGGTGAAGGTCGATGTAGGTTCGGATCTTCCACTATACATCATTACAACAACACGTATTCAACGAATGGCGCCAAAACCTAGCACATCACCGCGCATGCGTTAAAGCGGGCGCTGTCACAGACAAGTAAAAATTGGACACTTTTTGTAATGCTGTAAAAATGACGTGAACCGCATGTGCGTTTCATAAAATAAAAAAAAAAACGAGCCTCGTTGATGTCATTAACTTTTTGGATTAACTTGTATCGTAATGGAAAAAAAAACAGGGGACTATGTCACACCAATTATTATTGACCTAGTCCCAAACTAAGCTCTAGGCTTGTACTATGGGTACTAGACAACGATATAAATACTTATATAGAGAAATATATACTTAAATACATAGAAAACATCCATGACTCAGGAACAAATATTTGCGCTCATCACACAAATATCTACCCTTACCGGGATTTGAACCCAGGACCTCTAGCTTCGTAGGCAGGGTCACTACCAACTACTTAGGCTATCGCGTCGGATATTTTGTCAGAGAAATAATGTTTATAAAGTATGCCAATATAAATTAGTTTTGAAGTTTATAATTCGAACTTTACTATATGAGAGTAGATAAATTATATTATTAACATTTTTAAGAAAAAGTTATAACGTCAAATACTAGGAGTGCTTAAACGTTTGGGAGACATCCGCGTTCCGCGCTGTGTCGTGTACGTGCGCCCGCCGCCCGCCCGCCGCGCCGGTTGCCCGCACCGCCTGCGATCCAATTTGTAAGTTGTGCTACGCCTGATATGCCTCCTAATTACCGTTGCGCTCCTGGTACTTTGTTTTAACATGGAATTATTTTTCTTCCCTAGGGCGGACAATCCATCAATTTACTTTTTTGAGTGATTTTTTATTTATTTCATTGCATATGTTTGACATTGATATGTTTGCAAGCCTCGTAACTATCCTCTCTCTATATCTCGTTTGGGTGCAGACTCGTGGTCACCCCAGTTTGTCACCCCAGTGCCTTTCGACGGAGCCCTGCCTATGGCAGGGCTCCTATTTCTGAGCGATTTGCCCTTCGGGCATCTGAAGATACCTAACGAACCTAACCTACCTACTTTTGCGGAATAAAAATTATTTCTGACGAATAACCGACTAAAGCGAATAGCACTGGGGTGACAAACTGGTGTGACCACGAGTCATCCGCTTCTCGTTTATATCACTCGGCCGGCAACCCCCTACTTCGCGGCCTCTGTAGTAATGTACTATTTCACATCAGCAGCTCAAACAAGCAGGTTTTGCTGCTTAAAAACAGTGAGCAAAATTCGAGATTACAAGACAAAGTAACTTTGGCAGGGTGAGGGCAGGGTGAGGGCAGTGCTGGGGCTACTCACAACATTCGAAAGAATTGAACTTCACTTTGTTCTGTCACTTTCACTTCGATACGAAAAAAGCGAGAGATAAGTAGAAACAACTTGATTCGAAGTTCGATTTTCCAATTCCATACATAATAAAAAGACGTTCGGATACACAAATAATATAACCGTAAAATTGCAAATAAAACTATCTGTTAAAGTTTAAAATGTGCTTATTGTTGTATGTGAGTGGAATTAGAAATATGACGGTGGTAAAAAATAATAAAATCAGTCCCAAGCATCTACGCGTTTCATTCACTTCATGGTGAAATCTTTAATTTTGTGACATAAACCGCGGGTGTAGTTTCAGAACGCATTTAAAAACCAGCGGGATTATTGTACAAAAAAAATTCAGGAAGTCAGAAATATCTCTGGTAAATTGGGTCACTTTCAACCCTTGGTTATCAATCTACTAAAGATAGGGGAGGATTCCTTTGGGAGGGTTCATATGGTAAATGGTATTTTTGTTACTTCCCGTACTTTTACTTGTAATTGTAATTATAAGAAGCAAATACGAGGATGGGTAATATTGTAAAGTGTTTCTAAGAACATACATGCCACAAGTTTGCCTAAGGCTATGGTTGTCGCTATTTGCTCAACTAAGTAGGTACGTAAAAAAATAATTGATGATCTTAATGTGTGTTGAATAATTGTTTTTATTTGTTATACCTACGTAATTATCAAATTGCGTTATATTTTGGTTAGTTTGCTATAAAGGAACCGATGTACAATAGGTTTTGTGTTTCAATATTATCAAAGTACCTATTTCTTATTTTTTTATAGTGCTATATTGATATTACTTCATTAATACGTTTATTTTCATTTTCATTAAAAATTTAATAAATTTTTCATTTATACATTCATTCATAATCATTCGTACATTTAAATGCCAGTAAAGTACCCAGGTACTCGGAACAATTTTTTTTTCTGTTTGGCAAAGTTGACGCTTTTGGCTACAACTTTACCTGCAACTTTAACAGTAGGTACAGTTTCTACAAACCAATTTATAATGATTTGATGCATTTTGTACTGAAATTATTATATCTTATGATCTAAAATAGCTTAGCAATGCAAAAAATAGCGCAGATAACGAGCAGACAATTGTAGAGTTATTATAAAAAATCATGAATGTCCGTGCAATACTTATTGCAGCAGTTGACGGTACACACATAGAGATCAAACTTATAGCACCCCTCCTTTTTGCATCGGAGGTCAAAAATAGTACTGTTTTATATACAAAATATTTTGATTGTAAAACAGAGAACCCTGCTTTAAAGTAGGTACATTCGAGGTTAAAAATAAATAATCATGCACTTTATTTCCATAGTAATAAGGACTGTGTAAACTGTGTTCATGTTTTGGAGACTTTGTGTTGTTTACATATTCGTGCGCTTGACTGTATAATACTTATAATTACTTATTTACCTATGGCATAAATGTGACAAAACATACATTATTAAATAAAAAACTGAACACACGTGGGATCTGTTTTTAATCGAGACATAAAAACAATAGGACGTCGTCGTAAAATCAATTTACGTAAATATTATTGTAACATGCTTCTTTAATGTGCACTTAAATCGCTGTCGATTTTAATTCAGATTGTTTTGAGAGATTGAATTATTTTGTTGAGTTAGTTTTTCCTCCGGTGTCCTCCGAAGAGGCTGAGGAGGAGGTGGTGGCACCAGTTCTTGGTGCGCAGCTCGCGGTCGTACTTGGCCTGTTGGCGGAACTGGCGCCATTCCTCGCGCTTCTCGACGTCGCTCGGCCCGTAAGTCGGTTTTTTACTAAAGCTGCGTCTTGCACTCTGCAATTACAATGACGATATAGAAGTATATTTTCAGTACCTTCCACGCCACGCTGGGTGTGGTAGTCGACAATACAAAATGCGCAACATTTCAAATTGTCGCCAATCTATCAGTCAAGGATCGAAAAGTTATACAGGGTGTTTGGTACATGGATGGACATACGTATATAGGAGATAGCTGTTACCATCTGCTACGCGGTTCGCCACAAAAAAATTGCCTGGGCTCTATCATTTTTTTTTTTTTAATTTTTTAATTTTTTTCGAAAATATTCCGTTTTCAAGATTTAAAACCTCAATAACTTTTTTAAAAATTATAAAAGGGGCAACAATTTTATTTCATTTCTATCTTGACTGATTGTAAAATCTTACAAATTTAATATTTGGTGCACACGATTGCTAAAAAAATAAATACGAGCCCTCAAACCTCAAAAATAGGTAAAAAAAATTATTATACGCCAACTTTGCATTGCATTTAAAAAAAAACTAAAAACGATCGACTAGTTCTAATTACTCAAAAACATCTTCAGTTAATACGCTTTCGATTGGTATACAATAATTGCAATTTGTTTAAAAGCAGCTGGAGTTATTCGTCAACTTTAACTAAGGGGACAGTTTTTTATGAAACTACTTTTGAGGAAAGTACAAAGGAATGTACTGTACCGGGGTTGATAAGTATTTTTCTCAAAAATGTCCGTAAAAGTTGACATTACTATCTTCTTTGGACGCGAAGTACATGGTTTACGGACAGTTCTCAAATTAAAAAAAAAAGCCATTGCGGGCATGTGTAGCGAGCCCACAATGTTGCATACAAATTTAATTATTGTTTAGTTTGTAACTTTTAAAAAGTGAAATGTGCCATAATAAATTGAGGGTACAAGTCTTACATTTATCCGAAACATAACTTTTTTACCTGTGTCTGGAATAGCTTGTTTAAAGTTGACGAATAACTCCAGCTGCTTTTAAACAAATTGCAATTATTGTATACCAATCGAAAGCGTATTAACTGAAGATGTTTTTGAGTAATTAGAACTAGTCGATCGTTTTTAGTTTTTTTTAAATGCAATGCAAAGTTGGCGTATAATTATTTTTTTTACCTATTTTTGAGATTTGAGGGCTCGTATTTATTTTTTTAGCAATCGTGTGCACCAAATATTAAATTTGTAAGATTTTACAATCAGTCAAGATAGAAATGAAATAAAATTGTTGCCCCTTTTATAATTTTTAAAAAAGTTATTGAGGTTTTAAATCTTGAAAACGGAATATTTTCGAAAAAAATTAAAAAAAAAAAAAAAAAAATATGATAGGGCCCAGGCAATTTTTTTGTGGCGAACCGCGTAGCAGATGGTATCAGCTATCTCCTATATACGTATGTCCATCCATGTACCAAACACCCTGTATATCTACATTTTTATCACTGTTATGTACCACGATTAGGAGCGAGTGTCAGGTTTTAATTCCTGCTTTAAAATTATTGCCATTTAAAATACAAAAATTAGACTTTTTTGTAGCGAACTATATACATTATTATTTGACAAAAATATACTTTTCACTTCTCATGCTCTTTAGTCTCTGTTAAAAATGTTACTTTAGTCTCTGCACATCGAAACCAAAACTCTTTATTAATCTCTAGGCACTAAAGTAATATTTTTTTAATTTATTTTGGAAACTCCTAAACAGCCAATCACGGTGTTTGTGAATAGAGGATTATCTCCATTTTCAGTGATTGTGTATGGACCATTTTTTGAGCGTGGAATTAACCTCAAAATGACAACTCTGAAAAAATATAAAACTAACGATTTAATTTCGTGAACGATTACGAACTTTGATCATATAATTATATTAACGATAGTTCATTTTGTTATGCATGGTCCAATTAGTTATAAAATAGTTTTTAAATTTTAATCTGTTGGCTACTTAAATATGCAAGCATTTAAAGCGTTACTTTACTTTACAAAAAAAAAACCGCGGAACAATCTTGTAAGAAACTTTGTTATAATCAATGTTGTAATTTTGTTTATGTAGAACGTCGTGTTTGTCCTCGCTTTCAAAGTGAAAAGTGAGTGTTTAACGCGAGACTAAACAACCATAATGACACTCGAACTATAGCCACCCGCGCTCCGCTTGGGTGGCTAAACATCTCGTGTCATTGTGGCTTGTTGAACAATCTACTAGGTATTATGACGATATGATACTGGCAGAGATGCCTTAATAGTATTTCAAGACCTGCAAATTATCAGATGTTGGTCTCTCATTAAAATTTACAAAGTGTAAAATTTATATTTAATTATTCTAACTATATTATTTTCTTTTGTATGATATGATATAATTATGACTTAAATGATAGTTTCCACTTTTATGTTTTTTATCCAATAATTATAAAATATTTTTATGTCCGTGTTTACTCTTTCAGAAACGGTGTATTTTATTTCATGTCGCAGTGTGAGTGACTGGTTACTAACCTCAATAAAACTAGAAGATCTGTACTTCCATAGTGCTAATATGATAAAGATAGGAATAAGCGCCATACCGATGTATTGCAGCATGTTACCAGCAACTGTAATTGAAAGAAAGAAATGACGTCAAATACTTACACCTAGAATACATATTTACGGAAGCACATGCTCAGTTTAATAGCCGTCAAGCCTAGGTTAGGTAATGACGTTGCACTTGCTGCGGTAGTAGTAACAGATGTACTAATACGTACTGTAAGCTTCTCTAGGGTAGACGTAAGTGCCACCGAACAGGAGGGCATCTGTAGCAATCATAGCGTATAGGAATACGACAATCATTATAACTGGAGTCACTATAGACCAGCAGATACGCCAATAGAACGACGTCTTGATGCCCAACATGAATTCTATATCAAGGCACAAGTTCTCCAAACCTGAAAAATATAAAATAATTAACGTATACCTAGTTACGAACTAACATTAGAAGTTTAAAACATAGACAGAATTTATGTATTAACGACCACGTTATTTTGATTACTACCATAAATCCAGAAGATGCCGATAGTTTCCACAATTGCCGCAAAAAGTCTCATAAATGTTCCTCCGTAATAGTCCACTATCTCCAAAATGTATTGGCCTCCCTGAAAATGTATGATTCACGTTACAAATCAATAGCTGCTAATTATGAAACGTGATGTTAAAACTTTGGATGTTTGTGTTAAATTGCAAGTTAACTGTGCTTGCACCCCAGAACAGTTGATACGATGGGGGCAGAGACTGACCGGAGTGACGTAGACAAGACCGACGAGGAAGCCACAGATGCAGGCGAACAGCGCCATGTAGAAGGTGGGCACCCGCGGGAAGGCGTCCAGCAGGACGGTGTTCACAGTGGACAGCAGCGCCACGCCCGAGCCGATGCCTAGCACCGCCATCATCAGGAAGAAGAGCACCGCGAATAGCTGTCACAAACAATTTGTAATTACTTAGGTAAACTTATTACGTAGGTAGATGACTTTTATTTCATCTAGTACCTACATATCTTTTACTTTTGAGATTGAAGAAACAGCATTTGATCTAAGCGTGCTCCACCGATTTTAGTTACTGAAATATGGAGTGGAGGTTCCCCTTGTGTCAAAAAATGTTGTGTTTTTTATACTCGTATGTGACATTTAAGCGATGGTGGTTCTTTACTATAAAATACTTGTCTGTAGTAAGTGACCGGTTTTCGGGGAAATGTAGTGATTGCTAGTCAAGGAAATATAAAAATTTCTTCAGATACTTTATCAAATCATAAAGAAGACCTATAAATGAGATAAGAGAGTTTTGTTCATATCTTCACGGAACTTGCTATCAAATTTCACTCACGCGATTTGGCATCGGTATCTGTGTGAAATAGGTACAAAGAGCCAAACAAAAGTCGCCGCCGGTTTTATTTGTACGTATGTAAAAGTTATCTACATCCATACTAATTTGATAATCAGGTATTTCCGCATAGAAAAGCCGTTTACCGATGATGAATTGTACAAAAATCCTGATGTGCACGTGATCAACTTATTTACGAATGGGAACAAGTTGAGCAGTTAGAATACTTAAAAAAAAACAAGTTCACACATTTCGCATTTTAAGTGCTTTACATTTTTTCTTAGATGTATTTTGTGTAAAAAAAATATATTGTCAAATAGATAGTAAAATCTGGGCAAGAGCATGTCTGACGATGCTCCGTGTAGGACTCCGAAGCCGTTACTAGGTACACAAAAACTTAGTATGTCTAAAAACAACAAGTATGAACTGATTCTCTACTTAAAGTTATTTGGTGCGTCTTTCTTAGATGATTTTAGAAGGTATAAACACTTTAGTCGCCTGTGTCTTAGGAACCAATCAAGTTTACTTTGTTTTCACATACATACATACATATACATAAACTCACGCCTTTATTCCCAGAGTGGGGTAGGCAGAGCTTCAGAATTACCAACAACTCTAAAAACTTGTTAATAATTCTGTAACCACATTTTGCACTTTTAGCCTAAGATGTTTACCAGTGTATTATTATTATTAGTATTATTGTGTATTAGTGACAGGTTGGTTTACTTTGTTTTCATAAGCCCGCAAATTATATAAATTAGCAAGCTGAAACGGCAATCGGCTGGTCATATTTGCCGTAGAACTGATGGCCGTTAGGGAAGATGAGAATGTATGTTGGAGGTACGTTGGAGGGTTAGGTAGTCAATGGTTTCTCCGCGGTAGCGTTAGAGAATTAGTTACTCTCTAACCTAGGCTCTCTTCAGTTGCCAAGGGTGGTAAAACAATAGATACAATAAGTAACAACTAGTCGTGATATTTACTTGCGGAGCGAAAGGCGACTTCGCAATGGCGTCAGGGTAGGAGATGAAGGCCAGCCCGGTGCCGCCGGAGCCGATGACGTCCTCCACGTTGTCGTAGTTCAGCTCGTACGCCAGGTTGCCCAGGATGCCGAAGATTGTGATTCCTGATATTAAACTCGTCAACGTATCCAGAGTAGTTACAATCATGGAGTCCCTGTAATAAATATATTTATTTGGTATAGGAACATATTCGTCGTTATTAATGTAAATGACGGCGATCGACGTAATTACGAGTTACGAGTAACTTATTCTGAAATTCAATATTATGTTCGTGAAAAACTAGGTTTTGAGATAAAATAAGTTTATGACACGGTGTTTTAAATTTAGCTTTTTTGCAAATTTACATTGATTGTGAGATGTACTCGTAGTCAGATTGTGTGTCCATAATCTGACTACAGCTGTCCGAAGTATGACGCAGGTCATAAAGATATGATATTAATATATGATACTAATGTTCAGAATAAAGTAAGTAAGTATATAATCCTAGTTACCTATAGACATTTTGGGTGAACCCGTTGTAGGAGGCGAACATGATGAGAGCCCCGGAGCACACGGAGAGCGAGAAGAACACTTGCGTGACCGCCGCGTACCACACCTGCGAACGAACAAGTTGCAGGCTCGTAACTAAGACTGCATAAGAACCTCTTTTGGCGATTTTAATAATATATAACGCTAATCGACGTTAACTGACCTCGAGGGTTAAGATCTTTTCCCACTCGGGTGTGAAGAAGAACGCTATCCCTTTACCAGCACCAGGTAAAGTCACTGCCCTGAAATAATGATTTTGTTTTAAGTACTACATAATAAATCAATAAATATCAGGGGACAGGGGACAATGTCACACCATACAAACATAACAAATCATGAATAAAACATGCATAAATTAAAAAAAGCAATCGGATAGATTACTTAATACTTTTACCGCCTGTTTCACAATCGACAAGTAAAGGATATTTGACGGATAAGTTTAGCCCTTTCTTTGTCGTACACTTGAAAATAGACAAGGAGAGAGACAACTTTATGTGACAGATAAATTTACTTGTCGATTGTGAAACAGGCCCTTAATGTAAATAACATTACTGTAAAACGAGGATGAGGTAAAATTTTATACATTAGAGTTCAGTATAGTGCTTTTGTCATGTTTGCATGTATAAAATAAAAGATTAGAAGTAGATTGTATAAAGAAAAGTTTCACAAACACTACTTTTTGTAAATTCACCTACAATTGTACAAAAAAATACCTAACAACAAACTGTTTTTTGTCCCGCTATTTTTGACAGCACGCACTACTTCATAGTTTTTCGTTCGTATTTTTTGCTAAAAGGACCACGTTGTAGTGTCAAACTACCAACCTCCGTAGAGCTGAATGTTAGTGCTGTCGACACTTGCCTCTAACAAAAAATAGCACTTTAAATCTTAATATTTAACAAATAGATCTCTTAATCGAAAAAAATATTCTAAAAACCCGCAATATTTTTGAAAGAAAAAAAATACATCCCCTTGTTACGTGTAGGAGAAACAATACAAGTATTTTTTTCAAGATTTCATTTTGCCACTTCGTCGGCGTGACGTATATGTACCTATATTCATGCCAAATAACAGCTATCTAGAACTAAAAGTCTCTGAACTAAGCTGCGGACTATAAGTGTTAAACCCTAAAAAACTGATCCAAAGTATACAACCAAATTATTTAAATTAATTTTCTATAGTTTAGATATTTAAACTTTTACATAACGGTCTTACCTGATGAGCAAAATGATCAGGACAATGTACGGGAATATAGCGAGGAAATAGGCGGCCTTGCCTGAACTCTTGACTCCGCGTGCCACTATCACGAATATGATGATCCACGACGCCAGCAGGCACAACGTCAGGTCCCAGATGGGTGTGCCTGTGATTACAAACATATATGTTTATAAACTAACTCACACAAATTGACCAAGTCCCAAATTAAGCTCTACATTTTACTATGGGTACTAGACAACGAGTAATTATACTAAGAAATAAATACTCGACCGCTAGCTTCGTAGGCAGGGTCACTACCAAATAGGGTAAACATACGTATGTGTCAAGGGAAGTCCAAGATTATTAATAAGGTAGAAATACGTAACATGACAAACCCTTCTACGTCGTGTATTTTGGTAGTTCTTAACCAAACCGAATGAAGAATAAATAATTAAAGTTTTATTTGCTTTATTTACCGATTCCGTCTTCGATGCCATCAAGCTGCCGAAGTACTGTCTTCCTAAAAAAGAGGGAGAAACACATTTACCAAGTTTTGTTTTATTAAATTTATAATACCTATAAAGAAAGAGAGACGTAAAAAATTACAAAGGACAGAGAAATACGCACAAGAAGAATCAGTAGGTACCTACTTACCGTAAAATTTTCCTACTTTGCTCGCCCATGGAGCATAGTTATGCTCCATAGTGACTCTCTCGTTTGTTACCTTATAAGTCAAGGTTGATGACAACTTGCTTAAAAGAATCGATGTAGGTTTACATCCAGCTACGAAGTAAATGAAAGCAATATAATGGTTTACAATACAGATTAGATACCTCAATATAACCATGGAGCATAATTACCCAGAGGGGAGCAAAGTGGGCACATTTTACGGTAGCAGTCAGTATGCATTATTATTATTAATTATGTTCTGTGAAGTTGAGATATCTCCGTTTTAAATATAACAAGCTAAGTCTTACTCAGTCAAGGACGGCCAGACGGCCAGCTTACGGGGATCCGCATTCGCGATAGCTCTTCAGTTCTGCGGGCCTAGCATGGGTGCGTTTATCGCGTGACAATATGTCGATAAAGCATTCGTCACTCTCGAACGTGTCAAAAAGTGGCAGATGTTTTATCCACATTTTGTCACGCGATAAACGCAGCCATATTAGTCCCCCTGATAAAGGACTCCTAACGAGTCCGAAACATGCCGGGACGTTTCCTGTCATTTTAGAACTCGAGTAAACCTTACATGTTCTATAAGTACTTATAGTTCAGTAAAATTATAAATTCTACGTTGCAAATAGTCAGGTATTTGCCAAATTTTGATAAGTTATACAGGTGCCTTTTAAAGTCCAAGTTTTCAACCTTGGTTGGGGTGCTGCCGCGGGCTCCGCTATGCGCATAAAACTACTTACATTTTAACGTTTCGTCAGTTTCGGTTGAATATTATGTACCTATATTCTAAAGTTTCGGATTTACAGAAAAGCTGTACCTACTCTAAACAAATTAACTGCACCAGAAATGAAATGAAATCCTTACTTACTGCCCATAGAAATTATTTATAAGCCAAATTATATTGCATTTTACCTTGCTTATTCTTCTAGAAAACAACTTACATTTAACAAAAGCAGAAAATGTCACAATTTTCCTTGTTTTATGGATGTAGCAGAGCCGGTGGCAGCATCTCAAGGTCGGGAACTACGAATTTTAATTAAAGAAAGAAAAAGATATCCAAAAATAGCGGATACGTACCAATTTGTTTTGCAAGGTGTACTAAGTACCTATAAGGATGGTTGACGGTCATCAACCACGCAAGTTTTATTGTGTTTATATCACCGTTTTATTAATTAAGATTAGATATCATTTAGATATACATAAACTTACAGCAGGTAAATATCTATCTAGATAACAATTTATCGTTCATATTATACCTACCTACAAACTGCACAATTTGTCAGCAATTCAGAGGCTCTTTTCTACTCGGTACAGCCATGTTGCTTTTGACATTTTTTTAACTCTTCCGCTATTCTGCCGTCCTAAGCAAAAACGCAGTAACTAAGATAAACCTTATTTTTAACGACATAGAATTGAAGTTGCTTTGGTGATTGAATTTAAGATACTGTTTATTAGCTTAGGAGGGCAGTATTACCTACTGTTGAGAAAATAGTTACTATCATAAAATTAACTAGCGACCCGCCCTCGCTTCGCTTCGGTTTATGTGAGTTTTCTGTAATACCCGTACGTAAAACAAAGTTTATTATACATGAAAACCTTCCTCTTGAATTATCCTATCTATTAAAAAAAACCGCATCAAAATCCGTTGCGTAGTTTTAAAGATCTAAGCATACATAGGGACAGACAGCGGGAAGCGACTTTGTTTTATAATATGTAGTGATAACACAATAACTTGTCAAACGCAATATGGTTTCGCAATAAAAGTCAATGTGTCTAATACCGGCATAGTTTATTTGAAGTTGACTTTGATTGATGAAAACTGCTGTATTTTTAAACTATTATAAGAAGTTATTTATGGAATCGACTAAGAACAAGGTTGACTTTTGAAATCATATTTGAGCAAAAGCAAAACTACCTCGTAGGTACAGACAAATTTTGTTTTTATTGCCGAAAAGTACACGTTCTTCGGGGCTATTCCGGCATATTCTAATAATCAGAAGTGTTAAACTTTTTTTTATAAAGGATGTAAAATAATATTATTATTTTATAACAACTTTTATGTATGAGTAATTGAGTATAAGTATATTATTTGATGTATTATCAGAGTGGGTTTAGTTATTAAATATAATAATTTGAATTATAAGCATTGTTGATAAGTGTTATACAATAAAATCCTGTAAAACTAATTAATATAAATCAATAGCTTTTTTGTATTTATTCTTAATCAAACTCAAAAGATAAAATAAACGATTAGGCAACATTACCTTTAGGTAAGTATGTCAAATAGAAACAAATTTATTCCAACACTATTAATAGAATAATAAAATTGTAAACCGTTTTCGATACATACATAATTTGAGCTGAAAGGCGCATACTATTTATGGGTAAATAAAAAAAAACATGTTGGAACATTTCAAAAAGTTTTAAAACTTAACAAATCAAGTACCTACTATTGCTACTATTTTTTTTCATATCTTAATTAACCTGTTTATAATCAGAAGAATAAAACTGAGTGAATAAACTTAACACTAACATCTGGGGTGTTATTCTCTCTAAAACAACGGAAGGTCGGACGAACGAGCGATATCGCAGTGGCGAGTTTAAGTAGTCCCGTCAGAGCGGACAAAACACATTTTAGCGCGTGCATTTTCAATTAAGCCTTATACGTTCGATCCATCGGCAGAAACTATGCTGCTAAATTGAAAATGCACGCGCTAAAATATGTTTCGTTCGCACTGATAAACATGCCGCTTGGACATTCACTCGTCCGTCCGTCCGACTGTCGTTGTTGAGAGAATCACTACCCTGGTGATTTCCTACGGGTTTTGAACGCTTAAAAAAGTGATATGATTTTAAGATGTTTTACGGCCTCTCACGTGAACAACAAGCGATTCGATAAACAACAAGAAAAAGGTGCTTCGTATCAAACAAAATAGTGATATCAAATTACGGTCAGATTAACCTTATGTTATCAATTTATCAGTATTACAAACATCGGTTTTGTAATAAACGTGGAATCTAGATCACTTGTATTAGGTGATTGGAACTCACGTGAAGTATAATTCTGCGCTGCTGACAGCCGATCCTTGCAGTTCACTGCCGTTGACGGACTCGCCGGAGGGCACGCAGTTCTCCCACTCGGGGAGGCAGACGGCCCACGGGAGCGTGGACTGGAAGCTCATCGCTAAGTAGTACAGGCACAGGGCGATGATCGATACGTAGTACGAGAGCACGTAGCCCGCGCCTAGCACTTGCGCATACCCAGTACCTTAAAAAACGAATGCGTATGGTTAACTGCGTTTAAATGTTCATTACATTTAACATGTATGCTCGAAGTACTGGCGTTGAGTCTATCTTTCGAGTTGATCACCTATGAGAAGTGACCAATCACCCTACATATTACATGAATTTGAGCCGACAGCATGATATAAAAAATAAAGCATATCGAAACTAATGTACCTTTGCAGTCATTACCGAGGTATGCCTCGGAATTAGGAGCCAAATAAAAATGAAACACCGAATGCCGAGGTATTTAATATCCTATTTTTAACGTATCTCCAACATAAAAAGTGGTATTTGAAGAATGCTAATGAGACTAAAATCAATCATATTCAAATTTATTCGTCGAAATTATTACGCAAATTGCAAACTGTGTTTGTTTACAACATTAATGTGATGATACATGCTTACGAACGAACGAACGAAGCACAGAACAACAAACGAGCGGGAAACATGAAAATGACAAAATATGTGTCGATGGTTAATTTTGTTTTTAAATTGACGTGCATTTGCCAAGTTTTATCTTTAAAAAGTTTTTCTTAAGTTGGCAGTGATGCAGTTATATCAAAATTTTAAACAAAATCTACTATGAATTATGTGGTTTGTTATGCTGGTAAAAATGTATTTTGTTGTAAAGTTTCTATGCATTGCTTAATACTTTAACCTAGGTTTAGTAAGATTTGATAGCTAGGCGTGTCGTTTTGGCTCAAAAAAGCATAAGTGCTGTTATGGGGAATTGACTAGATAGACTTTTCCCCGATTATTCTGCGGGTATATTAGTGTTCGTGAGTATATAAATGACAGATAAAAGTACAGGAATAGAAAAAATGGATAACTAGATAATTAAACGGCAAATCCATGCTTCTTAATAAATAAAGTAAAAAAATCCAGTAAGTTTATCCTTATCAATGTTATATTCCGGTTTAGTAAAAATATGATATAGTTAATAAAAATATATACGGAACCAAAAAATATAATTAACTGCGCTACCTACCCTTGGACATAGAAACCCCGCCCGCGGTATTATTTTCAAAGCCTGTCCAACACCTCGGTAAAAGGGGATTTCACACACTTATTTCATATAATCACCCATTATGAGTCGATAAACGTAAAAAATACAAAGTTGTATGTACAAAATATTTTTTTTATCAAAATACACACTTTTATTAAAAAAAACCTTTCGGTACCTAGTAGGTAGGTAAGAGTATCTTTTGCTTTTATTTAAACCTCCCTAAAGTACCTCGGGAATAGGTGCATTTATGTTAATACTCAAAAATAAAACATAAGCTATGTAATAAAATAACTGGTTGAGCACAAAAGTTACCTTTCATGGCGGGTGAGAGAGCCCACACCCTTACGCAGTTGCTACTGCTGAACTGCCCTAAGACTGTCTCCAGATAGTACATAGGTTTTCCAATGACAAACAGCACTATGATGTAGGGGATGAGGAAAGCCCCGCCGCCGTTATTGTAGGCGACGAAGGGGAACCGCCACACGTTTCCGAGCCCCACCGACGTGGCGATGCAGGACATCAGGAACTCGATCTGGTTGTCCCATTTCGGTCGGTTTTGCGACCTGTCTTCTACCTGAAGTTTTAATTATCCTTAGGTTTTTGGTTTATAAAGCCAAGTAACTCTAAATTGTTATAAATTCATGGTATTTCGTTAACTACTAAACCAAAAACGAACGTAAAATATGTTTTTAATATTCTTTACTTATGGGAATACAACTTTGCTTTGGCTAAAGCACCCAAAATAAAAATAGAAAAATTTAGGTTCTGTTATAATTAAAGTGACAGAAAATTAAAACCTAAATTCGTTGCATGAAGCTAAATTCTATCACTTAAAACCGGGCAAGAGCATGTCGGACCATGCTCAGTGTAGAGTTCCGAAGCCGTAACGACAAACACAAAAAACTATCTCAAAAATCAACATGTATGAAACAATTTTCTATTTAAAGTTATTTGGCGCTGTCTTAGATGATTTTTAGTAGGTATAAACCCGTTAATCGCCTGTATCTCAGGAACTAATCATGTCTACTTAGCCGTGATAGTTTTCCTTTAAAATTCGTTATATGCGCTTTCGTTGAAGATTTTTTTCAGATTTTTAGTACTTGTAGTTTTGGCTGTAGGGGGGGGGGACACTTGACTCTAACAAAAAATAGCGCTTTAAAGCTTAATATTTCATAAACGGATCCCTTAATCGAAAAATTGTTTTCATAAACCCGCAATATTTTTGAAAGACCTATCCAACGACACCCCACACTATGGGGTAGGCAAGAAAAAAAAAAGACATCCCCACGTTACGTGTAGGGGAGGTGAATTAAAAAAAAATATTTTTCAAAATTTTATTTTACCACTTTGTTGGCGTGACTAATATGTACATTCATGCCAAATTACAGCTTTCTAGTACTATGAGTCTCTGAGCTAGACTGGGGACGGACGGACGGACATGGCGAAACTATAAGGGTTCCTAGTTTGACTACGGAACCCTAAAAATGGATTAGAAATATTGGAATGTAAACAAACGAACTATTGTTAGTAGCAATGTACATATTATGTTAAGCTCGAGTGACGTTTCTCCATTGAGGCTTTGCAAGGAATCGTTAGATCTTATCTTATCTTATCTTACAGGTGGGCCCTTTCGGATACACTTGGACCCTTAGGATCTTTTGTGCAATTACCCCCGTACACACTGAGCTGCTCGAATGACCAGGTTTCCTCACGATGTTTATCCTTCACCGTAAGAGCATCGGATAATGCACTTAAGTTAGAAAAACTCATTGGTACATGGTGACCGCGGGGGTTCGAACTCTGTACCTTACGATCACGAGTCGACCCCCTAACCCGGTCACCGACGCTCTGTAACGTTATTAGATACTTTTATCCCCTGTAACATCTGCCTGCATAGCTGTAATGTGAAGCTACAATGCCCAACCGACCGAAGTACTATGGTAAAGTAGCCTCAAATGACGTTAACAACATGTTACCTACTGACCTGTTTTTTCTTTGGTTCATCTGTAACGAGATCTATTTTATCCTGTATAGGTGGAGCGCCGCTATGTGCGGGTGGGGGACCATTATTTACTATGATCACTGGCGTATCCTGAAATTTACAATACGTGGTTAAAATTGCAATAAGGACAAAGTCTCCGTTACTTTTGGTTTAGTATTAAACACGGCTTTTCTATACAATTATGTATACAAGGCAACGAAACGAATACTTTTACATGGTGGTTATGATTGTGATACTTGGCTGACATGAACAATAAATAACGAAATAAATATATGTATAAATATATATGTTTTATGCTAGTCAAAGTAGGCAAGGCAACCGAGGTCATTTGCAGCAAAAAGTAGTATCGTTTGTAGTACCGCGTTTATCCTGTTCCTGCCCAGTTTTTTTAATAAAGGATACATTCGATTTGGTAGCTTCTGCCCGGGAAATAAAAGGACATCATCCATTTTGGTACAAAAGTCAGTGAGTGATACAGTTTACCCGCCTAAGCATGGCACCAAAGCTGTGTCATCATTAATCTTGATTAAGTATGGTAGAACAATTCATTAGTTTTTGTTAGTTCAATTCAACGAAATATTCAATGTTATAACTAGAATAAAACTATGGACATCGGTACTACAGCTTTAGTGCCATAATAACAAATGCTCAGGCGAACAAGATCTAACAGAACATGGTTTTATTTTTTGGCCGGCTCTTTTATATTTGGACCGAAAATGTATGAAACACGGATGATGTCCATTTACTTATTTGTAAAATTGTCCTTTATAGAGGACGATAATAATAATACTTTAAAATAAGCTACAAGTTGCAAAAATAATATCTTTAATAACAATAAAATAGTAAATTTTGGCTCTCTTGCAAAAATTACTAGCTAAGTATATTTGCCTTTTCGCTGTGGCGCACGCTTTCTTTAAGTAGGCACTTAAGTCTCATGAGGTGAGCATAATAATTTTTCGTATGAAGCAATTCATAATATTTGGTTATACCAATGCTATGTCAGGATTAAAGGATTTATGAGACATCGTGATTGTAAACTTACGAAACGTATCAAACGGTGATTGATAAATAATTAATAGTATAAACAATACGTATTTTTTAAAATTAATAAACTTGGTTCGATTTTTCAGAAACAGCTTAGTATAAAGATATTAATGAAAAAACTTAACAGACGTTTTCGTTAACCTTCGATCTCTTAATCTGTCCAGGCTGACGGACTTCCGAGTGCTATCAAGAGACAGAGACTTTTAAAACATCTTCAAAACTTAACATAGGAAACCCTATGATTTAAGTTAGTAGGTATCAAGTCTACGTAGACAAATACTGCGCAGCTAGCAAGATTTGATAAACACAGGCTCCCTATATTCAATCATTAATAGTTTCAAAGGACTGATAAAGAAATGCACTAAACTTACGATAGCAATATTTTTTCCGTTGGCAAAGTCTGTAGGTGGCGTAGAGGGCCGGCCGTCGTCTGCGGCCGAAGGCTCGAAGCCTTCGTTTGTGAGGCCATTCTCACCCACCATCGCTGTGCTCGGCTCCTACCCGATAGAACATAACAATCAACAAGTGCTCCCTCGTCGCTATTGCTGTCTCGTTGTAAAGAAATTACTACAAGGTTAGTTACTAGTCTTCGAACAATTCAGATGAAAAGCTGACGCAAGTATTCATGCGATTTGACTGTTTTGGTTTACGGTAGGTGAGGGTTACTTTGGTTAATGTGTAGAAATGCAATTTTGTCAAAATTGTGAAATCAAAATGTGGGTAATTATAAGTAGTCAACGTTAAGTTGATTTAAGTAAATTTCAGACAATGTTCAAGATCGCAATTATGTTTATTAAAATAAATCCAATACGAATAGTCACCATTAAAAACTGTTTTAAAACACGGTGCAACGCCACGTGCGCCGCATATGTGGAAGAGTGTCTAGCATTTCTTAACCTATTTATTGACTAACTATATCTTTGGAATTTAAGATATGAAGAGATATAAATTTGATACGAAGATTCGGGTACAGTCACGGTTAAAGTAATGATTGGTGTCAACTTACCTAAAGATAAACGAAGTAATAAATTGTATATAAATAGTAATAAACGATAGTCAGTCATCATCCTGAGACAATCTTCTCTCAGATAGTATACCAATAAGGTCTTCTCGACCGGTATTCCTTACTAAAGGTGAAAACGAAGCACTTTTTGAGAGATTTCCCTCTCAGTTTGACTACCAGTCTATCAGAGCCACTAGGTATCCACCAGTTTATCGAAAAAAACCGTTGTGAATAATTTTAACGTTGAAGGGTCGTTCGATAGTGTTACTTACTAATCTTTACTTGATCTTCTTGTCCTTTTATCACCAGTAATTTTAACATTTACTCTTGTCTTGTGTTACTGCTATTAAATCCTTGCAAACGTAAGGTAGGTTCTTAAATTTATGTTTTTTACTTATTTAATCAACGATTTCAGACCTTATACAAGTAATATTGTTACCCTTAAGAGGCCACATATTGCTGTTCACTTTCTTCGCGTGAAAGCATGAAAGTACATAAACCCATACCTTTTGATTCTTGAGTGGCAGTGGCAGCATATATGGTATAGAATTATGATATTAAAAGTTATGAATATTTGTATGACTTTTGACCAGACCTTCAGATTTTAGGTCGCTATCCACCTAAAATCAGAACTAAAAAATATGCCTTGTATTATCAATGTATAACATATTATGACTTCGGAACAACTCAGAACCTACATTTTATGGCAGGCAATACATATAGCCCCGCTTGCGACAGTGTGGTCTCTTAAGCACCTTCGCCACTTTCTTTCTCTCACGACAAAAAATTATGGTCGTTTAATTAAAACGTCGTTTAAACTTATCCTTATTTTAGATTATGCGGGTATGAACAAAAATATCTTGATATGTCTAAAGAACGAATAAACTGGTAGGTACTTTATTGTTAAAGGTCAGAAAAAGGGGATTGCCTGACATTGCCGATTAGCAGGTAGAGCCTTAGCGAGGCCTACTAAAACACGACTAAGGCAATTCCCGTTTCCGTTTCAAATAATGTGAGGAATTAACACACATATATTTTTGATTCAATTAAAGTTATTTTTACACAAAAGAGAATCAACCATTTGTCGCAATTAAGTCCAAATTTTTGGAGACTGAAAGACGCCATGCAGAGATGCTTTATTAAAGTACTTACCTACCTAATATTTTTTTAAACCATTTAGATTTGTTACTTTTGAGCCTTTGGTAAAAAAATTCAGATCTTCTACCAATGAAAAAAACACATATTTTACGCCACTCGCTCGCGCGATTGTTATAGAAGAGCGGGGTCTCTTGACACAAGTATATAATAATACCTACTTATTGTTAGTAGGAGGTTCCAACCTTTGGTATTGTTAAATGTACATAATAACTAGGTAGGTAGGTACAGTAAACTTTTCGTTTCATTTAATTTAATTTGGATTGGTACGTTGCGTTGTTCCTGTCGATATTGTATTAATAAACTTTTGTATGCGACTGTGCTAACCTTAAAATATGTATCTACAATTATAATATCTACTTTTTGTACGTCATATTTCGATACTAAAACGATAATGTCGATAATTGATAACATTAATTTGCATTTATTATACCTTGATAATAACTTGGTTTTTGAGCATTATGTTATTCTAGCAAATAATTATATATCTGTTTGTATGTGTTTATAATCTGAGTTCCTAATCCCAGTAGCACCGATTCGGGTTGAGGATGAAGGTAGTGTTGTCAGACGTACCGATTTAGCTTTAACTAGAAGCTAGACCCTTTTAAAAAACGACATAATGTGAATATATTTTTTAATGTTTAAGACCTTAAGATTTTTATTTATGTTACTCGCACAGCTATTTTTACTTAAGTACGGGATAATAAACGGTATGAAGGTGGTGATCCATACTATCCATACTAATATTATAAATGCGAAAGTGTGTCTGTCTTTCTGTCCGTTACCTCTTTACGCTTAAACCGCTGAACCTATTTACACTCAGGAGCAAAAGTATCGGGTCAGAGTGCATTTTTCATACAAACGAGGCTATTTCGAAGCCTTGGTTCCTCGCCAGGGGATGCTTGTAGTGAAATCTGATGATGGCTGCCCCGAGCATTGATACAGGACTTCCAGATTACCTAGGTCACCCAACTGATTGAAATTGCGGTTAACGCCGGAATTGTGCATTTTCAGAAAAACATCTAAAATGACAATAAAATGTAAGGAAATCCAAATGCGAACCCAAACTCTCTCGCTGTGGTGTCAACTGATTGTGCGATCAGTTAGGTGTCTTAAGAACTTTTGACCTCCTCTATTGAACCTCGGAGTACCCACCTTTAAACCTCACTCAAAATAACCCCTGGCTAGAAACCAAGGCTTCAAAATAGCCTCGTTTGTATGAAAAACGCACTCTGACCCGATATTTTTGCTCCTGAGTGTATGTGAAATTTGGTATAGAGATAGTTTTAGTCCCGGAGAAGGACATAAATTAGTTTTTATCCTGAAAATCCTCCAGGAGGTGAAATAGAGGGTAAAAAATTGTATGGAGCTACGATATAAACGAGTTCCTCGCGGACGGAGTCGCGGGCAGACGCTAGTATCTAATATATAAAATTCTCGTGTCACAGTGTTTGTAATAAAACTCCTTCGAAACGGCTTGACCGATTCTTATGAAATTTTGTTTGTATATTCAGTAGGTCTGAGAATAGGTCGTAAAGTATATTTCATAAGGTTTGTATAAAATTCTATAAAATCCTGAGGTCTTTTCGTATTTTTTTCCGTCTCCTACCTGCAACTCCACGGCTATAACTGAGTGCCAGATAACATGGCAATACAGGACATTGACACCCCTCTACCAAGAAAATGCCGTCAGTAATAACTACGCACCAGCCATCAGCTACCCCCTGGGTTATTCCAAGTTACAGAGCGCCGCGCTTCGGATAAAAATTTATATTGGCTTCAGTTTACATATCACCTAAATTTGGTTTCCAATTGCAATTCGATTGTATTTTCCATCCCCAATCCGCTGGACTGGGAAGAAGAATCGGCACCATCGCTGGACCCCCTACGTGCACTGCATCCTGATAAACAGCTGTTAGGAGATGCTGCTGGACACTGGCATCCGTAGGCGGAATATTCTTTAGATGTAAAATCTGCCTACTTTGCTCCCCCCTGGGTAATTATGCTCCAATATGGTTATATGGAGGTAATCTGTGTTGTAAATCCTTCTATTGCTTTCATTTACTTCGTAGCTGGATGTATACATCGATTTTATTAAGGAAATTGGTCATCTATAAGGTAACAAACGAAATAGTCACTATGGAGCATACGAGTAGTTACCCATGGGGGAGCAAAGTAGTCAGATTTTACATCGAAAGAATATTCCGCCTACGGATGCCAGTGTCCAGCAGCATCTCCTAACAGCTGTTTACCAGGGGCAATAGCGAAGGTGCCGATTCTTCTTCCCAGTCCGGCGGATTGGGGATGGGAAATACAACCGAATCACAATTGGAAACCAATTTCGACTACTGCAATCGTTGCTTGCTACAGCTTGTCTGGAACTAATTCGGTGCAAGTGCAAGTCACAGTGCGGTGTTTGGTGCAAGTGTCGAAAATGTACCGAATTATGCCACTGTGGTGGAAAATGTAATAATGGCATAAACACAGTAATACATACATAAATATCTTCACGCCTGTAATTCCAGAAAGGGTTAGGCAGAGCTACAGAATTACATCCAACTTTTAAAACTGTTTTAAGGCCTAATTATGTACAGTTGCATACACTACTTTATCTTCACACATATCATAAGTACCTACTCTTAGATGGGTTCAGAACTCGTAAAGAAATGACCTGCAATGCTACTAGTGCTACCTGTAAAATATGTATAGATATTAAAATAACGCATTAAAAAATAAATTTGAACAAATACAGAAACATATTGTAATAGTTGTAATAACAACAAAACAACTAACAAACAACTTTTTACAATCCTACTTCCGTAACCGCAAAAAACTAACAAACAAATGACATCAATAATGGCGGCAATTCGATCCTCTGTGTTTTTTTTTTTGTGACTATTGTTCTGTCTGACTGGGTACTGAGTTGCTGAGGGTATGGTAAGCTTAGCCCGCCTGACCATTTATCAGCAGTCAGAAGACCAGAAGAGTCCGCCTGAGGCGGGGGATTGTCCCGAAGTCAAACCAATTTGAAAGCGGTGTTTGTTGTATCTGTGAGTTCTGTGACATGCAGCTGTCACTGTGGCATGACAGAGGACGAGTTTGACGTTTTGCAACGGGTTATTTCCGTCCGTATTTGTTATAAATTGGATTTGTAGGTATTTGTTAACTGCGATTATTTAATCCCTAAATACCAAAAAATACCTAAGAACCTAAGAAAAATACCTAAGGCCCTGTTGTTTGATCAGTAGTTAAACTAACTAAATGTTAAAATTTGAAAACGGAATCTAAAATTTGATGGAATCTCAAGGAAAGTGTCAAATTTTCAGTTCATTTTTCGAATTTTAACAATTTGTTACTTTAACTACTTCAAACAACAGGGCCTTAGAGATTCTGGTCGAGATTGGTTAGTCAAGAGGCTCTCGATCGGAGGTTTATTTTGGTGAAATCTACGCGCTCCACATTGCGGTCTGTGAAGGAAGACTAAACTGACTGGTTGGAGTGTCCGACGGCGCCCAGGAAGTGTATAGTAACACAAACACTAACAAAACTTTCTTTTTTTTGAAACGCTTGTCTTTTGCGTCAACAGTAAAATCTCGCACGTTAAAAAAAACACAAAGCAGAACACATTAAAAGTTATTTTATTTGTCAATGTCGCTAATATGTACAATAAATAAATTATGAATAAATTAACGATTAATTTGAATAATTTCTATTATATCCGCCTAACAAGCTCAGGCCAATGTGCGTGAGTTTGCTCGTGGTGCGCTTTTCGCGCGTTGCCTTGGCGTCCATCTTGAACAGCTGCCACTCGTGCTTAGTAGTCGGGTCGCGCGGGCCCCACGACGGCTTCTTGTGGAAGGCTCGGACGAACGTCTGGAGCAAATAACAACGTACTTAAATACAGAACAAACTGGTCATAAGTTAGTGTTAAAATTAATGCATTTCTATAACACCCCATTTGAACTACTAGCTTAACTTTAAAATACCCCACCCCTCACCCCACACAAGGATATAATAATCACACAGAACTGTTCAAGATCCAACCACAGGAGTAGTGGCCCTCCGGTCGGAAGTGGGACATTAATGTATGTATGAATATTAATGTCACAGACTCTTTATTGTACTTACAAGAATAAAAAAAAATACACAGGCAATAAATAACAAAAACAAGTAGCTACAAAGGCGAACCCCTTCCCTACCTCCCTTTAAGGGACAAAATTTCACTTACCCTAAAGAAGTTTCCGGTCTTGTTCTTCGCCATTGTCACGCAGAGGAATATAGGAACGAATGCAATGCCGATGAAAAGCATCGCGTATCCCGCCACTGAAAGAGAAATAGAAGTTCAATTCATTGGTAACTTCTAAGGAAGTTTTTGATGATGTCCGGAACCCTTCATTTATTTGCTATCCATAGACAGGTAAGTTATTAATAATGCGCAATCCCATATTACAATCTATATAGGTAGATAATAAATTGATATCTACGCTGTAATGATGTATGCCAAGTCATTGATTACTGCCTATGATACGGGACTATGGGAAATTTGAATGTATGCCTATCTATAAGTAAAATACTGTATCAATGGTAAAAACAATACTTAGTACTCGTAATCTATCAACGATTGAACAATATCTTATAATAGGAACAAACATTTACCTGTCTCTTGCAAAATATAATTACTTCTGGAATATCTCTACAGGATGCTCTTTATTAAATACGTGTATGACTAGGTATAGGAGTTATTTTAATTGTTATCACGCCTTTTAAATTCAAAACTTTATCATCATCATCATCATCACCGGCATTTGTCAGTCCACTGCTGGACGTAGGCCTCCCCTAATGTGCGCCATTTCCCCCCTGTCCTCGGCATGTCGCTTCCAACATCTGCCAGCAACGTTTCGCAAATCATCACTCCACCTCGTCGGAGGGCGTCCTACAATAGATACGTTTACCGGGTCACGGTCTCCACTCAAGAACAGGTCTATCCCAACTATTAACCTTTTCCACGCCATTGACGGATATATCCGCACCACTGGTTCAACGCCAACGACGGAAATATCCGTCATGGTTGACAGCGCAAAATAGACTGGAGTGTCAATGAGGTAAGGTTGATGTTAGCTCTGGTGTTTAGCTGTCATTGGCGTGTGAGTTTAGACTTTATATCTGACATAGCGTCGAAAAGGTTAAGTATAGGTTCTTCTACAGATATGGCTAATTCTCTGCGCTATGTCGGTTTATTTGGTTCTCTATCGGATAACATCGTAACGGATTTTATGCTTTAGAGAGACTCCGAGCATTGTACGCTCCATAGCCCGATGAGTGACTTTAAACTGGTGGACTAGCCGCACTATTAGTGTCCACGTCTCGGCACCGTAGGTCATCACGGATAGGACGCACTGATTGAAACTTTCGATTTCAAACATTGCGGGATGGGTGATGAGAAGACCTGACGTAGTTTTCCAAGTGCTGCCCAGCCCAGCTGGACTCTCCGTTAGGCCGGATCGTTTGAGAAGGATCTCAAAGTTGTTTTTACCGAATTGCAGAACCTACCCGAGGTAGGTATACACTGAAATAACTTCAAAAAGTTGACCATTCACAGCAATAGGTCTCAGATCAATGTGGTCATTGAACATGATTTTGGTTTTATCCAAATGAATGCTGAAACCTACGCTTGTGAGGCGGATGCTAGGCTGTCCAGCATTTGTTGCAGCTCCTTCAGCGACTCTGCCATCATGATGTCGTCTGCGAATCGCATGTGCGAGATGAAATCGCGGTTTATATTGATACCCTTACCTTTCCCGTCCAACGTCTTAAAGAGATCTGCCAATACGCTTGTGAACAGTTTCGAAGATATAACTTCTCCTTGTCTCACCCCTCTGCTTAATTGGATAGGTTCAGACTGTTGGTCCTGTACTTGGACGCACATAAAGGCAGATTCGTACTAGGAATTCCACACTGCGATATATAACGACAGTGTACTTGGCATCTTTGTAAGTATTCCAAAACGGCCTAACTTTCCCGTTCTGAGTCGCGTTCACAAAACAGCACAGGCTAACAAAAATTGTCGGATTGTTTGCTGATATCCGTCGATAAATGTTTATCCTCAACCAATTTATGCATTCGTGTAATCTTTACTAAACTCGAAACTATTGCCTGCTTTCTAGCCTTTGCAACACAACTATACCGTATCCCGCCATGGGGTAAGACACCCCGCCGAACAACAGCGTGTCGAAGGAAACAAGCGCGTAGACAAACACGGTGATCATCATGGCTGGTGTGATAATGCCCCAGCACCAGCGCCAATATATGGACGTGCGTATGCCCAGCATAAACTCGATGTCCAGGCACACGTTCTCCAGGCCTGACAAAAAAACACTTAAATAAACAAAACGCATGAGTTGACGATTTATCAAAATACTAAAAATAACTTAAATAAATTTTGTAAAAACACACGTACTAAATGAATGTACAAACAAAAGGTTTGATTCGATTTGATTAATTATTCTTATTTCCCGGCCGTGTGACTGTCCCTCTATGCCTTCCCTTCTGACTATACATATAACGCCATAGTTAAATAGCTAGTTGATCTTTAGTACCGTGTCAGTCCGTGTCGCTGTACCGCAATATCCGTAAAATTGGAACTGCCTAACGGAATTATCTAACATGTTGAAAATTAAATATGGCTATGACCACACCTATTCAGTACCTATGTAACTACTTGGCAAAGATGTAAACGAATAAATTTACCATTATTACTCCAAATACCCCTTGAATACAAGTATTTTCGAAAGGCAAGTGAGATTTATAATGATTTAAACCTACACCTGAACGTCACTTTTATTACTTATTTATTTACGTTAAATTTAGCATAACTATTAATAATTCTTTACAACAAGTACTCTATTGTACCTACAAACAATGCAATCTTCACAAATGCGAACTTATCCGCTCTCTTCAAGCTAACCTTATCGGGCATTAAGAAAATCGGATAATATCATAAGTAAAATAAGTACACAGTCATCTACGTACGACGTTGATTATACGTCAATAATGGAATATGAAGTATGCTAATCGAACTCCACAGGTCGATCACGCTATGGGGAAATGGTTCATGGATTTATTTAATGATCTAGCACATTTTTTTCATTTAATCTTCAGAACAGACTAATTAATCAACTACCTACTTAATTAGCTTCATGGATGCCAGACGATAATAGCGTATCGAGGCCGACGCGATCTATCATCGACAGATAATATGCACGCATATCTTAATGAAGGACGTGTGTTCATAGAATACCTCTTAGACGGTCTTTTATGCTAGCTTTAATGTAATATCTCAATACATAATACTCCTTGTGCTTCATTTTATATTACTTGTGTTTTTTTATTCATCTAAGTACATATATATAAAACAAATTCGGGTTAGTTGCACCATTTCAAAAAATCAAAATCATTTATTTTTATTTTGATTTTGATTTTAATGTATCTGCATTGGAAGTCTGTAGAATCCTATTATCATTTTAAAAAGTCTGTACTTGTATTATTTACTATGTACACTTTGTTACACCAGTAAAAGTGGGATAGTTGCCCCATGAGGATAGATGCCCCGAATTTTAAATCAAGAGTTACAAACATTATACAGCCACAGGGAATATTTTTAAGTAAATGTCAACCCCCCTAGCAGTCAATATGCAAGTGGTAGCCACATACGACGAAAAACTTGTGGGTAAAAAAAAAACTATGATATCGGTCACGGACACGGCGTATTACGAAATTATCGGTGTTTTGTAAGCGTGTAACTTTTAATTTTATGATGTAAATTGATTATTTTTATTTTTATTTACAAGTATATGGTTCGAATATTACATATACTTAAGTAAAAGTTTTATATTTTTACTAACAACATTACTATTTTTTAAATAGGTGCATCTATCCCTATCGAAAAGGATAGATGCCTCGATGCCTTGTGAGTATAGATGCCCTTAAGGCTTAGAACCAAATCAGCTGGTGATTAAATACAATGTATAATGAGCAAGAATTCATTACATAAGAATTCTATAATGTGACCATTACATAAGATGTGGTCGTAACAAATCGTACAAATGTATAAATTTAAGGAAACCTAAGAAGTGATTTTATGTTAAAGTGATAATAACCAAAGTGCTGTGTTATGGGCCATTGATAAGTTAAGGAGTGACTTTAAGGTTTTAATTTAGCCCAAGAACGTATGCGCTATTCAAAAAGATCAAAATAAAACACTTTTATTATACTTAATTAATCCCAAAGGGCAACTATCCTCATAGTAATACTCGTATACGCACCGGGCCATCAAACCCATACAAAGGCCTCTATCCTCACAACTAGTACTCGACATAAAGTAAGTTTTTAAAATATATGTTATATTTTTACGCAATTGCTCTTCGCTACATTAGTAACTAATGAACATGGTTTTCATTACAAATAATAATCTGCCCATTTATTATTATGATTTGGGAAAAATACGACATTTTCGGAATGTGGGGCAACCATCCCACTTTAACCCTAGAATTCAAAATCTGTAGGTGAACGTGAACGTTTTAATTAAAATGCTAATTAAGTAAATAAATATATTAACGTCAAGGGACGATATCACACAAACTAAGCTCTTGGCTTGTACTCGTAGTAGACAACGGTATAAATACTTATATTGAGAAATAAATACTAAAATTCATAGAAGATATCCGAGACTCAGAAACAAATACTCGTGCTCATCACACAAATATTTGTCCATACCGGGAATCGAACCCGGGCCGCTAGCTTCGTAGGCAGGGTCACCACCAACTATGTTATCGCGTCGTCAATAAAAAAACAATAAACTAGCAAATACAATAAAAGCCGCGGGCAAAAGCTAGTAGTAATACGTTAATCACATTATCCAGTGATTATGTAGGTATCATTGCAATGTCATTGTCACTATCGTGTTCCGCTACTCGGTAAGTGTACCTATTCGGAGTGTGGAAAATTATTATAAATCACAAGAAGTAACTGAATCTAAAGAAGAGTATATATATGTCTATAACAATTACCGTAAATCCAAATGACTCCAACGATTTCAGCGATACCAGAGAAGAGCACCAGGAAAGTTCCACCGAAGTAATCCACGAGCTCAAGTATCCATTGACCACCCTGAAAAATACCTCAGTATAACAATTCATGTCATTGCTTCATTCGGGCAAAGTACAAATATTAAGGCTTATTTTACAGCGGTCAATCTCACACAAATTGACCTGGACCCAGACTCAAGTCTGGGCGTTTACTGTGAAAACTTGAGAACGATACACATTCATATTAAGATACTAAGGCGGACTTGCGTGGACCAGAGTTAGCCCTTAACCCAGAGTTAAGCGTCTACTTTTGTACGTGGTTTGCCGCCTAATCTCGGGTTAAGACGCTAACTCTGGTCCACGCAAGTAGGCCTAATATTAAAAAAGCTGAAGAGTTTGTATGTTTGCTTGAACGTGCTAATATCAGGAACTACTGGTCCGATTTAAAAAAATCTTTCAGTGTTACATAGCCCATTTATCGAGGAAGGCTTCATTTGGGCTATATATCATACGAAGCGAGGGCGGGTCGCTAGTAAATTATGTAAATACACAAGTAACAAAACGCAAGCTTTAAAAAACCCGACTGTTGCTAATCAACATGACTTAGATTTTTATGTAGGTATCTATTCCACGATACTTGTCATAATTCGTCGATTTTCTTTTTCTTTTTTACAAAATGGTGTCCGTCTGCCACCATATTGGATTTTAACAACTGTCATCTCGTCACGTCTCGTCACGTAGGTACTCGAACTTACCGGTGTCACGTAGACAAGTCCAATAAGGAAACCGACAGAGCAGCACAAGGCCGACATGAACACGGTGCGGACCTTCGGGAAGGCGTCCAGCATGACCGTGTTGATCGCGGAGAGCAGCGCCACCGCCGAGCCGATCCCCAGCACCGACATCATCAGGAAGAACAGCACTGAAAACAGCTGCGAACAAAAAAATATTCTCTACAAACGTAGGTAAAGATGATATGCGTTTTTTTTTTGGAATTACCAATTTGCTGTTGGTGACGGACGGACGGACGGAGACGCACCGCGCCGTAAAACGCTCGGCTGCAGGCCAGAATCAGCGTACTAGTATCACCATTTAAGATTAAACAGATAAAAACCCCAATAAAAATGATCCTTTCAGAGCCGAGTCTCTTAAACGGCCTAACCGATTTTAATGAACATTAAATAAAAAAAAACCCAAGATAGAACTTGAAGAAAACCGCGTACGAATCAGTTGAGAGCTTCGATGCCACATACATACTTACAGATTACACACGTTAAAATTATTGCGCCCTCTATATACGTCGGGTCTAAAGTTGCTATCAATAGAACTTGTGAACGATGTAAACTAAGTGCCATATTCATATTGACTATGGTTTGATGAGTTTACTAGTGACGGGAAAAGCCGACTAAGATTAAAAATCGCTTAAATGTGTCACAATGGAGCAATATGACATATTCACGGCGAGGGCGTACATTGAATCCTGAGCGTAGTGAGAGGGATTCAAGTGTTAACGCCCAAGGTCTAAATAATTTGGCTACCGTGTGACACATACTGCATTTCAAATCACCTATGAGGAAAACAAAAGCTCTTAGTGATGAAACAAATTTAATTATTTATTCTCTCTAAAAGTGCTGAAATTATCAAATTTTATCACACTATCCTGTCCTTGAACAGAAAAGTATTACTTTGATCCCTCTTAGCAAGGAAGTAAAGTCCTCTTTCCGAATAGGTGAAGTGAAAATGTATTTTTTAATCAGAATCGATTGAGGAAGACCAAAATGTATTATGAATTGCGGTATACAATCCTTAGCCCTGTCAATAATGTCGTCTAAGCTTTTAATGTTGTTTTCTTCATTTATGACATGAGCCGCGCATTTTTTCCATTGCTCCGCCCATGCTCCGCCCCAAAATTAAAATCGTTTTAAAACACTGCTTCTCGTTATAGTCTTAATTTGGCTAACACTACTCAGCCATCATAATTGACAATTGCAGACTTGGAACGAAACAAATATGTCATTGCAATATGTCGGAATAACCTCAACTGCACAATAATTTCAAACTTTTACTGAAATATCGAAGTTTAATGATATTATATTGTTAAATGATGATTAGAAAAACAAATGGTGAATAGCATATGGATTAAATAGTGATGGATAGCTGGTGTAAAAAAATACGAAGAAATGTTGTCTCAAAGGTTTGTTAAGTATATGGTTTACAAGTTCTATTGATGGCGATTTAGCTGGCTTTAGTCTTCCGCCAGAATTATGTATCTATAAAACTTCCTGATATTGTTATGTTACAATTTATAGTTTTGTATCTTTTTGAGCCCGGGAAAATGCCTACGCGCACACGCGTGGGCGAGGGCTGGGGCGGGTTACGTCCGTCTTACACGTCTGACTAAAACTCCCGAGGTATTCTGCCAATCACTTTAAGTATCTAATCCCGTACGGGATCGCTATAGTGTCAAAACGTAGCTCTCTAATGGTGTGGCTTGCCTTCAGGCCACCAGCCCCCTCGCCTACTCCGCTGAGGGTACATAACCTGGAAAACGGCAGGTTTCAGACCCCCCAATCAATCGTTGATTATTTTTCCCTCAAGTATTTTTAGCAAACTTAAAAACTGGTCCGACTTAGCTGAAAACCTTTTTAGACAAATGATAATTTGGACTCATGCGTTACCACAAAAAAAATAAGGACAAACGAAGATCATTCAGAGTACACCTATCATAGAAAACAAGATAAGACTCTTGGCTGTCCTGCCTTTACCTGAGGCACTGGAGTCTTGGCGATGGCATCAGGGTATGAGATGAAGGCCAGGCCCGTGCCGCCGGAGCCGACCACGTCCGCCACATCTCTATTCAGCACATACGCCAAGTTCCCAAGGATGCCGAAGATAGTAATACCAGACAGTAAGCTGGTGAAGGTGTCCAGAGTTGTCACGATCATGGAGTCTCTGTAGCCAAAAAAAAACCATCAATACCATCATCAATCAATCAATAGAACTTGTGAACGATGTAAGCAAAGCGCCATATTGGTATCGAGGCTAAGATTAAAAATCGCTTAAAATTATATTGTTTAATCAGAATCGATTGAGGAAGACCAATATGTATTATGAATTTCGGTATACAATCCATAGCCCTGTCAATAATGCCGGCTAAGCTGTTCATATCCTTTTCTTCATTTATGACATGAGCCACGCATTTTTGCCATTGCTGCGCCCCGAATTTAAAATCCTTTTAACACACTTCTTCTCGTTCTAGTCCCAATTTGTGCCAACACTAATCAGCCATCTTAATAGATAATTGCAGACTTGAAACGAAACAAATATGTCATTGAAATATGTCGAAATAACCTTAACTGGGAGGCCATTTGCAACGTTAAAAGATGGCGGATGTGTAATTTGTTTTAGTTTTATTTTTTATTTAGGTGTTCAAAGTTCTTTTCTGATAGTGATTTGTACTTTTTATGCCATTGTGTTGCACAGTGATTGAAAACTTGGACTTATTTCGCGTATCTGGCATCTTTCTTCTCGTTACAAGTGGACTCGAAGTGGTACAGTCACGGACTTTAATTGATCAGCCACTTGCCACTGTTCATATTTTAGCCGTGTAATGCAATTTGGTAACGACCAATAAAAACTGAGTTCAGTTTGGACCAATAGTGACTGTTGTTTTAACGTGGTCATAGCAACCCTATTAAACGACCAATAACGACTGTGTTCAGTAGGATAGCTGACTGGGCGTTGTATCACCAATAGTAGCTGTTGTTTACGTAGCCTTAGCAACTAGACAGACGTGCAATTGGTTGCCTTTGGGTGATGTCACTCTGTTGTCTGGTTGGTAGAAGGGTCTCAGGTTAGCCAACCGTTAATATTGCATGTCATTTTGTTCTTCTATTATCTTCTATTATACGAAGACGTGTGAATTTCCTTATCTCGATATACGAGTAAAACCGACTGAACCCGATTTACATTACAAGGCTAAAATATGAACAGTGGCAAGTGGCTGATCAATTAAAGTCCGTGACTGTACATAGGTTAAAACTATCTTGACGTCTGTCCTACAAACTACCGAACAACGTTGCCCCCAATCTTCCCAGAGAAGATTGGATTGTATTTTATTGCTATATTGATTTATACTTATATACACTTGACACTGGCGAAATCACTGATTATATTCGTGGAAACGCCATAGCCCGGCGGTAGTAGCTGTTGAAGTCGCCGCGGGGCAAAAAGAAGAAGAAGAAGAACCTTAACTGCAAAATCATTTTTACTTTTACTGAAATATCGAATTTTAGTGATATTATATTGTTCAATGACGATTAGAATAACAAATGGTGAAACAGCATATGGATTTAGTAGTGATGAAGAGCTGGTGTAAAAAATTACGAAGAAATGTTACCCAAAAGGTTTGTTTACATGTTTTACAAGTTCTATTGATGGCGTAAGAGACGGCTAAGGGAATAAAGGCGTATAGTACTGTTAGGCGATGGGCTTGCAACCTGTCACTAATACACTGGTAAACATCTTAGCCTAAAAGTGCAAAATGTGGTTACAGAATTATTAACAAGTTTTTAGTTGTTGGTAATTCTGTAGCTCTGCCTACCCCACTCTGGGAATAAAGGCGTGAGTTTATGTATGTATGTATGTATTGATGGCGACTTTAGACGTATGCTATTTAATCAAGAAAAGAAAATAGTTTTTTGTTATTATAACGTAAACGTCAATGTGAGTGGGTAGTTTTGTTGATATGTGGCCATAGCAGCCTTTTTAAATACGACCACATAACGACTGTGTTCGGTAAAAATGTCTGATTGGGCGTTGTATGACCAATAGTACTCTTAGCTGATGTTTAAACGTAGCCATAGTTACTTAGTAACTTGTATATAATCTGTGGCCATAGCAACTATCAGCGTTCGGATAAAATCGTGGGTTTTTCGTTTTTCCGATGTCAAAATTACCAATTTTAATTTCTCCGTACTATGCTTTAAATTTAAATGGTCGCTAGGTTATGGTTTCAAGACCTGTAATTGGTTGACGTAAGATCTGTCAACTTCCACGCCAAATCGATGGCACTTGACGTGTCCTATCTACTTCACTTCAATAATTAATGTAGGATGACCATGTCTTCATTGGTTATTGGTTTTAAGAATATTTTTAACTGTTATTAACAGGGTTCGGAGTTCGTAGCACGGTAAGACTAATAAGAGCTGTGTAGTCGATATTATATACTCATTAGTATATTTAATTCCAAAATGCTTTTATATATTCGTCCTGAGCCGCTGAGTTTCTGCTAAGCTAAGTAAGAAAGGTTACAATTATAAACAAAACATTTTCATATTATTTAATATTAATCTCATAATAAGTATTATTAATATTAAGAGTAAAAGTTATCATCCCTATTTATAATAAAATTAAATTTTGCAATATAATAATCGAATGAGTTTGAGTATGAGTAAGAATAAACTTTTTATGGTAGACTCCACAGTTCTCTTTTGTCATACCGTGCTATGAAAACTCCGAACCCTAGTTATTAATTAAACTGTGAGGTAATTGCGTGAGACCCATTTTGGTTGGTACCTAATTAGGTAATATTTTTCAACTCCTGATCACGGATTAAGAATCATCGTGTATTTAACCGCGCTTCGGGTGCTCGGTTCCTATAGTCCAGTAACCTTGTCGATTGAAAGTACGGGGGAGTTTGCGTCAAATGCGGTAGTTCAACTTGGATTATTCATTGGGCCAACATCATAAACAAGTTTGCAAAAAAACAGAACTACCGGATTTGAAGCAAGCTCATGATGACTAAAGTTACTGGAGTAAAGTCGTTCGTAGCCAATATAGTGACATTTTTGATGAGTAAAATAAAAGCTACTTTAGTAAAAACTTTAACCATCTAGATTTATCTTTATGTACTTTCAGTCAACCCATTCGGGTAAGGGTTGTTTTCTCGGGAATCAAATGATAACTTTCTTCTAATATTACATTTATTAATTTTGTGACTCTTAATCAGATGAATAAACAGGGAGTCCCAGAATTTGACGCACAATAATGATATAAGAAAGCTCTTTCTATACTGATCCAGAATATATATTTAACTTTCCAATGTGTTCACTAGTTTAGGAGTTGTAAGTTTAAATGATACTGGTAAAGAACGCTGCTACGAGTACCTTGCGCTGCACCCTTAGCTCCCTTGGCCAAAATTAGCCATAATTTTAGGGTCCCTAAAAGTTGATATATAATACTCAATATTAAACTAATATATACATTCTAGAGTTAAATCAATAATTCTCGACAATCTCGACCAGTAGAAGGGGTTTTCTTATCCTTTCATATTTATTCTTATTATGTTATTATGACTCTACCACTCCACTACACACCTCTACATGTATAGTATAGAGGAGAATAATTTAAATCAGGGACGTTAACTAAAAAATTCGCGATTTAGATAAACAAAAAAACATTCGACGCTTGAAAGGAGAAATGGGATAAGTGACAAAAATAAAGTTTATAAGATAGCCATGAAAACTTATACAAGGTGAAAAAAACTAATGCCACATGGACGGCAACAACCTGAAATGTTGGAAATAGCAAATTCTACGCAAGAAAAACAAACTTTTATTTTTGAAAACAATAAATACTGCATTATTGGATTTTTGAACAAAATCCTCTTCCTAAACCGGGAATCCAACTGGTCAAATATGACAAAACAATAAAGTCGTGTTTTATGGTACAGATCGAAAGCACAAACATCGAAAGCGTCATTGAGTGATCGTTTATATCTACAACACATAGCTTCCTTTAAACTAAAGAAACACCGCAAAACCTACTTTATTATTTTGCCAAATTCGACCATTTCGATTCCCGGTTAAGGCAGACGAATTTTCAAAAATCCATATATGCGCTATTGAATGAATTCAAAACTAAAAGTAAGTCTCCTTTGCGTAGAATTTGCTATTTTCAATGTTTAAGGTAGTTGCCGTCCATGTGGTGTTCGTTTTTTCCACCTTATATGTATATGGGGTTTTTTCTACATCGATGAAACTTCGATTTGCGGCTGTAACTTGTGATTCACTGTTTTAAACCAATAATCATTAAAGTAACGCGTCATCTTATAATGACGATCATTATCACACGCTAAATTGGTCGTGAATCCTGCAGATAATTATGCATCCAATCTAACAGCAGTAGAAACAATAAGTGTAATAATGGGGTGCCGAGGTACGATAAGAATGATTTATGCTTACCTATAAATGTTTTGTCTGAAGCCGTTGTAAGAGGAGAACATGATGATTGCTCCCGTGCACACGGACAGAGAGAAGAATACTTGCGTGACGGCTGCGTACCACACCTGCACACATAACACTAAAGTCAAATTTAATTTCCTTACAACTACATTACCTACACGATACTTAAAGATACGACACTATGTATAAGAGGTAATGTTTATCCTAGCGTCCAATTCCAACCAATGTATACCACGAAAAAAACAAACCGGAATCTAATTTATTTCTAAGACAAGAGACAACTTAAAGCATATTATTATTGTCGACGCGTTGGCCTAGTTGGTTGCAGACCCTGCCTACGAAGCTAGCGGTCCCGGGTTCAAATCCCGGTAAGGGCAGATATTTGTGTGATGAACGCGAATATTTGTTCTTGTGTCTTGGATGTTTCCTATGTACTCGTATTTGGGTAAGGCCACGGGGCGTTCGAACCGCCCTGTCTTGTGTGTTACCAAAATAGACAAAGATTTATGTCTGTGGCATTTATTTTTAATTACAATAGGTAGTTATGATTAGGTTCTTACATAATACCTGGAAAATAAATGCTTTTTGTAATGTTACATGTATTGTTTTGGTAACACTCTCGCGGGGGCGGTTCGAACGCTCCGTGGCCTTACCCATTTATGTATTTATTTCTCTATATCAGTAAGTTTATCGTATTCCAGTACCCATAACACAAGCCTAGAGAATAGTTTGGGACAAGGTCAATTTGTCCCCTGATATTTATTCATGAGAGCTACCGTTTACCATCAATACTTTTATCAGGAATCAATTATCCAAGGGGCTAGTCATAATATTGGGCTCGGTCCACAACGATATCTTTTCAAAGGTGACGCTCTGAAGATCTGAGTCCACGGCAACCATTTCTAGATTTTAGCATGAAATCCGGTCCGGATCCAGTTTCAGCTCGGTTGGTTGCTTCTGTACGAATTCCGGTTTAGGCTTGACTTTAGATGCTGCATAGGTTTTGATTACGGCTTTTTCTCAACTTATACCTAGCCTTTACTTTAAGCCTGTGCTTGTCATTTGCGACTGGAAGCGGGTCCTGCAGTTATTCGAGCTGTATTAAGCTCTTACAACTTTGACACTTATCGAAATAATTGACACATATCCGAGCGCTTCAGTCTTCGCGAGACATTCGGTATCTACAACGTAGACAGTGTTATTTAGGGGAAAATACTATAGTTTCGGTTTCTTAAAGCCATTGTTATTAAGGGTCTAATTTCCATTTACGATCTCATGTAAATTCCTTCCTCCCTTTCAATACCTAATGATTTTCAACCATAGATTGTGCTAGTTAAACATTAGGCACTTGTGGGCTTCTGGTACATTTTCTTGACTTACTAAATGTACCTAGTTTGGGACGCAAGAAATTGTAAGTGTATAGGTAAGTATCTAAATATAAAATTGTTTAGGAATTTATTTTTGAACTAGGGAACAACTATAGCAAGATGACAAGAGCAATCCGTTGGTAAATAATTGAATAAGAAGCATCATCAAATTATCTCGCCAGTGTTGGTTGTCCTAATGTTAATGTTAGGTAAATATTGAAGAAGTCCTTACGTCAAGTTCGGTAAGCTTATCCCACTGTGGCGTAAGGAAAAACAGGATACCCTTGCCGGCTCCAGGCAGCGTCGCAGTACTGTGGAATACAGGTGTTGTGATATAATAACAGGCATTCAAATGTTATTAGTTATTAAGAAACAAAAAAACAGTAACAAGTGCTTTAACCTTGTAAACGCTACGGTCGACTGCTACTTTAAATGCCAACGACATAAACAAAATAGTACCCCAAATAAAATGTTGAGCACATAATGCCCTGTCACAATTAACTACCTACAACTATTTAGTCAATGACGTTTATAACGACAAGGTTTAACATGCTGAACAATTTTATTTGTCATCTGAACATGACTTGCCAACTATGGCCTTCAAAACAGTAATACTAATAAACCTAAGACACGCAATGCGCGATCTTTTTTTTGTAATACTTTTATATACTTCACTAATAGTTTACAAAGAACGTGCGTCGGTTACGTGTTAGTGTGATAAAATGTCGGATAGAACTTAGCTTGGGTAGGCAAACCAACACTACCTGGTTGGTTCAAATTATACTCCGCTACTGAAATAATGTTACAATCGTTCTTTAAACTAACTTAACCCGTTATTATTTCGCCAATGACAGATCGTTGATACCTAGGCACTTAGAACAAATCGCCCCTTCGGTAGGACAAGGGCACGATTGCCCCTATAATCATGTAGTACATTTTGCCCTTGTTCTACCGAAGGTGCGAAATAAATAAAGAACTAATCTCAACTGGAAAACTCACCTAATGAGCAATATGATCATCACCACATAGGGGAAGATAGCGAGGAAGTAGGAGGCTTTTCCAGAGCTCTTGACCCCGCGCGCCACGATCAGGAAGATCATCACCCAGGCCAGCAGCAGGAATAGCGTGAGGTACCAGATAGGAGCACCTGCATTAACACAGTTGTGATTAACAATAACGATTCTGCATAGTTGACTTAACTGCACTACTGCTGCATTTATTCCCGCGTACCTATTAACCGTCAACTGCTTTTCAAGACCAATCCATCAAAAATAACTAAAATAGAAATAACTCGGTAGGTCTACGTTATCAAACTCCTTCAGATGAGATTTTCAGATTCAAATGAATAGGTCTTTAAGTCCTCTATTCCTATACACACTGTTATAGCCACTTTGGAGTAAACCCTCCAGAAACATTAAAGCACTCGGTTGTTTTATGCGATTAACGCTACCCGCGTAAAACAAAGTTTGGTTATTAGATAATCTGATGTAAAATTATTTGCGTCAAACGCGTTAAAATTAAACGTAGCGTTTAAATTCTCGTCCGTCTGTCTGAATTTGAGTTATTCACCATAATTTAAACTATTTTGGAAGAAGGCTAAAATGTATAATGTACGTACATGTAATGTAATGTGTGTGTGTGGGGTATTCGATCCACCCTGTATAGATAAAACGATCTCGATTTTTTTTGCTCATTTTTTTTGTCTAAAATGGTTAACAACCGAATGCAAAATATACCGCAGTATCCTTTGTCTTTACTCGGGAATAGACGGAAAGACAAAATACAGAGTTACTTTCACATTTATAACATTAATAGGAATACTAACCAAGTCCACCAACAATGCTGTCACGCTGTTGCAGCACTGTCCTCCTGAAAATAAAAAAATAATATCAATAAGAAATATGGAAAATATGGAATATGGGACGGGTGCTAGTGTGGGATGCAACCTGTGTAGACACGCTAGCCCCATCACATCTCCACCGGACCTCTAATAGGGCAGGTGCGGCAGCTGAAGCGGCCGAAAGCATGAAGGTAGTAAAATATAGTGGTCTCGGCCCAGAATATATGTTTATTCCATTCGGCGTCGAGACCCTTGGTCCGTGGGGTCCTAGCGCTCGGAGCCTCTTCAAAGAAGTTTCGAAGAGGCTCATTGACGTCACGGGAGACCGAAGAGCTGGCAGTTTCCTCGCTCAACGTATAAGTTTAACCATCCAGCGAGGAAATGCTGCCAGCATCTTTGGTACAATGCCGCAGGGGCCATTCTTAGATTTAATGTTTTAGTTAATTTATATATTTAGAGTTAGTTTTATTTAATTTTAGTTTTCTTTTTCAGTTATTGTGTTTTGTTGTATTTTTTTATGTTATTATTGTTGAATAAAATAATAATATCAATAATACCTTTGAATATTGAACACACACATCGGTCACGCTAAGGTTATCGTGCCATATATGTATAGGTAATATGATTGTAATACTACAAAAAACATATGGCAGAATGTGTCACAATGGGATCATTATGTCAATGGCTAAGCGATATTACTCCCTTATCTCTTAATTATAAAGCACCTGGATGACCTTGCTTAGCTCGGTTTTTTTTTTTGGTAAGTAATTTAGTAAAAAAAGCTGTTTCTGCTAGATCGATTTAGCGCCTCGAAACGTAAATAATTTGTATATTTATATTATACTAAATTAACATAACAAGATGAGGGTGTTTTTGGTAGCCTTGGGTGTGACCTATTTTTTTTATTTTTTTTGACCCCTAGTGATAATTTCATGAAAATTGTTGGAATCGTTTCCGAGATTCCGATCATATATATATTACATAGATATGACTGAATACCTACCTACACATACAATAAGTAAAATGAAAATACAGTGCCATGACAGAACATACCACGCGTCCAAACACGCGTCAAATGGCTTTACTAACTACGTTACTAAATGAAATAGAAAATTTCTTACACGAAATATAACTCAGCACTGCTCACAGATTTATTAGACTCGACGATATTCTCAGTCTGGTCGGAGGGCACGCAGTCCACGTCGGTCCAGGCCGCGTCGCAGACCGCCCAGGGCAGCGTGGCTTGGAAGCTCATGCCCAGGTAGTAGAGACACAGCGCGATGATGGACACGTAGTACGACAGGATGTAGCCGGAGCCCAGGGCTTGGGCGTAACCAGTTCCTAGAGAAGGTACATCGATATTTTTGAACTCATGGCGGGTGGTAGGACTTGTGTAGAGTTTAAGCGCTACATCCGTCATAATCATAAGCAACTTACCGCCAAGCAGCAATGTTCACACGTTGTTTAGGTGTGCGGGTAAGACAACCAAGGAAAATACTGGCTTAGAGACATTCTATCTTGATCCTTAGGGGTTGCTTTTTTGTTGAAATGTACGTGAAGCTTAAGTTTTCACTGGCCTAATGAACAACGTAGTGGTGTGTTACTTTGTGGGTGCTTCACCCTATCTAGTTATGGTAGCTCCCGTACAACTATGGTAGAAAGTTGTTACTACGCAAAGTAGCTATTGACGCAAGTTAAGGCTGCTATGCAGTTTTCGACCTACCTACATAGATTACTTTAAGTTAAAAAGCTAAAAATACTAACCTTTCATACCCGGTGACAACGACCAAACTTTTATAGAATTCCTGGTACTGAATTGACCCAGTACACATTCAAGGTAGTACATAGGTTTGCCTATGAGGAAGAGCACTATGATGTAGGGGATGAGGAAGGCACCTCCGCCGTTCTGGTAGGCGATGAAAGGGAACCGCCACACGTTGCCGAGCCCCACCGACGTGGCAATGCAGGACATCAGGAACTCGATCTGGTTGCCCCATGTCGCGCGCTCAGGTAAGTTTTCTTCCGGATCTTCCTGAAAACGTAACGAATACTAATTATTTTGTGATTCTGCATTATATGTAAATGTCTGTGTTAAGCCCGATTTACATCGGTCAAGGGTAGACAGTGGACAGTGACAATGAACAGTAGGATGTAAACTGATCGGACAGTAGCCAGTCAAGTTGCCTTGCCTGTAGTGGATCCAAATTGAATCGCTTTCTATTTTTCACACCACCGTCCTTGGCTCTGTACCTGCCACTGTCCTTGATCCAATGTAAATCGGGCTTTACATTGAAATAAGATGTTGAAAGTTGTTTAGGTACTTTGAAATTAGCTGTAGGTAAGGGCGGGGCGATTTCGACTGAAGGGTAATTTTAACTACCTAAGTAAAACGCTTGAATTAGCGTTAGTCGAAATACTTAGGTTTTACGCGGGTTACCATTAGAGATGAAAGAGACTTAAGTCTTTTAAGGCCTATTAAACAGTATAGACTAAATTTTAAAGCCTTACGACTAGAATAGTCTTGTAACCCTTTAGTCTATAGTCATAAGACTAAAAACTGACGACTAATTTCAGTCGTAGTCTTTAACCTTATAACGTAAAACGCTTAAAATACTAAAAGGACTAAAAGCACCTTATCGCCTTGGGCTGGCGTGTCACATAGGAAATTGAACGTTTTGATAACCCATGAGTAAAATAAAATTGGAAAGCAGCTAAATTGTCTATCCTTGTTGTTAGTAGGACACAAAATACGATGATGAGTCATGTGTCGGGAGTCCTTTTAAAAACATTAGTTTTTTGTAAACAACTCTAGTCGTTTAAGTTGTGTAGTGTTTTCATACAACGACTATATAAGTCTTATTAATAAAAACTCGAACCTTTAGTCTTTATTTTAGAGTCGAGTCCTGTAAGATGGAGGCTAGTCTTTTTAATAGGCCTTAAAAGACTGTCTCTTTCATCTGTAGTTACCATTCATAACAAGATTTAATTTGGTCTCGGTATTCAAACAAAGTAAGTAGGTAGGTATAAATACGTATTATGAATCGGTGTTTTCATTATTTGTAGTTGAAATAAACTAAATATCCGAAGGAGTGTCCTAAATTCTTATGTTTTTGAGAGCTAAAATGATCATGACTTGCTTACATTTTATTTAGGCAAATAAGTATAGGCAAATGTACATTACTCAAAGCTTGAAACATAATCTCCACCTCTCCACATAATGTATGCCGGGACGGGGATTTTTTTACGGGTTCTTCTCGTTTATGGGACCCACACTACAAAATATAATAAAACTTAATCCATTTAACAGTTAGAGATACGTGACATATAAGAATGAACATGGCTCTGCTTTGCCCTACACATAAAATCCTAAAAAAAAGGTATTGTTCTTATAGGAACTTCAACTGACTGGCTACTGCGAGTAAAACCAGTGCAATGCTACAAAGCGGTAAATAAAATAAAACTAAGTATGACGTGAGCAATCGCTTGATTTTAATTTGAGTCTGTATACATAAAACATATCACTCCTACTCAAACTTAGACATCCCGCCATAAAAGTAAAGTACCACGTCAAAACAATAACCAAATCAATAAGACAAGATTACTTTATACGATACATCATTAAAATAATCATTATATTATCCATATCATTATAAGATAACGTGATATACCTACTCCTCAATATAATCGATTGCATAAAATAATGTTTAATCTATTCGACCTTGCTGAATTCGCACTATTAATTATTCTGGAGTAAGTGGGTACTAATTATGAATCACCATAAGGTTGGCATGGCAGCCTAAAGGTAGGTTAGGTAGAGTAGTATACCACATTCCAGTATCGTATATATTTACTAACCTATTTAATAATATATGATAGCAAACCCTAGTAAGTAAACTAGGGCTCAGTCTGATCAGAATCTCTTGCCAAGATGCACAGCGCTAACTAGCGTAATGCATCTTGTCTGGGCCCTCAAGGACGCGATTGGTTTAAAAACTAAACGAAGAGAAACGCTAGCTAGCGTAGTGCGTCTTGTCTGGGCCCACTGGTAGAGATGTCGTGATACGAAAAGTCCCGTGATCTACCAGTGACGCGATGGTTTAAGAAACGAAACGAATAGAAACACTAGTTAGCGTAGTGCATCTTGTCTGGGCCCACTGGTAGAGATGTCGTGATACGAAAAGTCCCGTGATCTACCAGTGACGCGATGGTTTAAGAAACGAAACGAATAGAAACACTAGTTAGCGTAGTGCATCTCGGCAAGGGCCTCAGACCTGTGCTGCGCCGAATATGCACCAGTAATTACCTAGTCTGGTCATAAGTTCTGTTACTGACATATAAAATTCAATATTAAAATTTAAATAACAAATCTAAGGAGTTTTTTATAAGTTTGTATATCAATCAATACCTTGATTTATACAAAATAAAAATACAAATAATGTATTCTAAACTATTGCAATTATTTGATGTACGAGCTTGAAGTATTCCCATTTCGGACTAGAAAATCATAGTTCAATTTACGCACGACGATGATACTGATAACGGCCACAACTTTTGTAAGAGTTCTTGTAGAGAGTTCAAATTTGCGTGGCAATATTTACCAGACTTTTACCTTTAAATTCTTATACAAATGTATTTCAAGCAACTATAGATTCATTTGTACACCGGTCAATCTTGATGTCTTATTAAATCGACTTTACGATTTCACATGAATTTGCAGCAAATCCAAAACCACACCAAACTTCTTGCTTCATAAGTTGGAATTGAGTCTTGTTGAGAAATGAAATTTTGATCTCTAAATGTACACAGAGATAGGAAGTTTTATAATATTAAACAATAAAGTTCTTTGGTAAAGGTAATTCGCGTTTTTTAGCGTTTTCAAAAAGTTAAATTTACGGAAAAGTCATGCGTAATTTCATCGATGCCGGCTGTGAATGTTAAAAGATCGCGTCGGAAATAGGGGACACTGATTATTTGTTCTTTAAAATGTACTTTTTTTTTTTTTATTCGTATACGAATTGAAATTAAAGAAAAAACATGAGTAAACAAGTTTTATTTGACTCAATCTTAGTAACAGAACTTATGGCTGGACTTGTTATATCCATACGCTAGTATTTATACCATCTAGCGTTCAAATAGACGAACAAAAACCTCATTGGGGTTTATATTTTCTTATCTATCAGAATTGGATCCACATCTCCGTATCGGAAATATTGGACGTAGGTACCTATCGTATCGCATGGAACGGATTTAAAATTGGGACATACCATATTATTTTTTCAATGTATCAAAAAACATTTCAAGTAATATTCTTACTGACCCACAGTAAATAGTCTGTTTTTTTTACTTATGTTATATTATAACACTGCCACTATATACTCGTATTACCTATTTTGTTTGTCACTTGCGCACATTGTGCGGGTGGTGGTAGGACCTTGTGCAGGGTCCGTCCGGATCGCTACCACCATCTTATCCATTAACCTACCGCCAAACAGCAGTGTTCGCATTGTTGTGTTCCGGTTTGGGGATAAGACAGCCGGTGAAATTAATAGCATAGAGGCATTCCATCTTAGTCCTCAGGGTTGGCAACGCATTTGCAGTCTTAGGATTGCATTGCAGTCTTGTGAATGCGAATGTCTATGGGTCACAGTTTCCACTTACCATCAGGTGGCCTGTGTGCTCGTTTGCCTTCTCTACGCCATAAAAAAAATAAAAAAAATCCTCATCACGCTTCTAAATTTATGAGGAATTTGTCAACAGTATAGGTACACATCCTTTATTCTCTTAGCATTAGAATCGTGTAGGTACTTGTATGGATGATTTTGAGGCCTTCCTGTCCACCTTCTTCTGATACTGACTGTACTAACCGCCGCAATCTGTAGCGAGCCTGTTTTTACAAGCTTTTATTTTACCTGCTGTTCATATGTATGTAAGTTGTCCAGTACAAGTCATTTTGAACCAGTTTCCTTTAATGGAATGGGATGAAATTTGTAAACCCAATGACAATGCGATATTATGGTATCAAAGAGCTGATCTGATGATGGAATCGGTAGGTGGACACAGGAGCTCCGCTATACCTGCTTAAGTAGACCCACCGTGATGGGACTTATTAGTATGATCTTAATAAGTAGATAAGGACTGTAAAAAAAGTACAATCGGCAACAAAAGCTTGACCCATAAATTGACTTTTTGACGATTAATTCGTTCCTTTTTGAAACATGTGTATGAAAATTCGTCACTAAGGAATGCTGTTGTTGCATAAGTTAACCTTTTTCTCTGTGCTGTCTGGAGGGGGTGGTGGCTTCCATTGCGGTGGTGGCGGGCCGGGAGGTGGAGGTCCGTGTGGTGGGGGGCCGAAATGTGGCGGACCCTCAGGCGAGGGGTCGAAAGCCACATTATCTTGTTCTGCGCTCTGAAAGTAATGTTTTTTTTAATAAAAAAAGTGAAAAAAAAGCAACCTTCAAAAACCCTTCAGCCATTTTAGAATACGGATATTGACTTAGTTCTACAGCGTCGGGACTGAGTAAGATAAGGGAATAATTAATAACGATAGGTAAGTAGTACTTAGTGAAACATGTAGGGGGAAATACCACTTTCAGGGTAAGTATGACATAATGTACGCACGTGCACGAAATTAAGTCCAAAAACAATAATTATTTAACTGGATAACTCTTATGGTTTCAAAGGTAGCCATTGTTAATTAACTAGGTTAGTTCAAATTAGGTCAGGTTTAAAAAACCGCTTTAGAACAAACAAACATTAAGACTAACGACAAGAACATCTTTATAACCAAACACAAGAGTGTCACTATTACTTGTTTAATCTACGATACATAGGGTAAAGTCACCTGTGTTCAGCCAAATACCTGTAGTCGGGCTCTCTCTACCTATACTTTGTATGAGTGGGAAGATTACGGGCCGTACCGAGTTTCCCACTCTTCGCACGCATATAAGGTCGACTACTGGTCTCTGGTTGACCACTGGTGACTTTACATACCTAGTAATGTTTTTAAATAAGGCTCCAAACGTAATAAAATTACATAATAAGTACCGAACTTACTGTTACTGTTATTTTAGTGAACTGACGATTGATTCTACATAATTCATGGTCATAATAGAAAGGCGACTGGATATTTCGGCACATTCCATCTAGAAGTGATTGCGAAACTCTTGCGCAGGGTCACGTGTCGAGTTCGCGAATATGATACATTTTTGGGTGCCGTCTCCACGGCGCAAGGATGCCGCGCGCGGACCCCGGTTGCGCCTGCGCGGGTAGGGCCGCTCGATAACCCTGTTCGTCTTTATCTTAGTACAGACCGAAAACCTTGCTGATAGAAAACTGTACAAGGTACAAATTAGAGGTCATTGTTAACAAAGGCCGGTGAATCGCTGTGGTCGAACCAGATTGTGATTGTAAAAACCGGCTAAGTGCGAGTCCGGCTCGGGCGCAAAGGGTTCCGTACCATTGTCTACACAACATTAGACAGTATACCAATTGCCGTTATTAATATCGAGCCAAAAACAACAAACTAAAAAAAACACGTTTATTGTATGGGAGCCCCACTTAAATATTTATTTTATTTTGTTTTTAGTATTATTTGTTAGAGCGGTAACAGAAATACATCATCTGTGAAAATTTCAACTGTCTAGCTATCACGGTTCATGAGATACAGCCTGGTGACAGGCAAACAGACAAACACTTAGTAATAGGGTCTCGTTTTCTCCCTTTGGGTACGGAACTCTAAAAACACATCGTGCGTGACACATCCAGTAACTATTTCCGTGAGTATATATATGCCTAAGATAACGTTTTGGATTTGTTATTATTATCTTGTGATTAATGGAAATATCGGGCTTACAGTTAACTGTTATTGTTTACTTATGCGCTTATCTCAGGTTAATTGACCGCACAACGCACAACGGTGGCATTTATTGAGAAACCCGTAAACAATGATACAGTGAGCCAACATTGGAAACAAAACAATCTACGAGTGTCGCAGCAGGGCGGCTAGCACACTTGATGGCGACATGGTTGTCGCTCGGTAATCTGCGCACCAGGACCCTTACCATGAGTTACAATTTCCGTATTCGCTACCGAAACGAATGCTCTGCCCCTCACAGTATTGTTATAGAGTGCGACAAGGCATTCGACTCCCTAGCGAACGGAAGCTTTGTCAAATCAAATCAAATCAAATCATTTTTATTTGCTAGAACACAGTATTACATATAGTAGATGTTCAAGAACTATAATCCATTGTGTTCAGCCTGCATGCAAGCGTGTAAATATTAGAAGTTAGTCTAAAAAAAAAAATATATATAAATCTAAATCACAATCATCAATTACAAATAAAAACATACAAATTATAATTCAATAAATATTAACATTCATAAATAACATTCCGTAAAAACACAATCATTAATCATTAGAACTAAAATACCTAGTCAAATTTCCTTAGTATCGATTTAGGTCACTATAATTCATAAATTCATTATGTCCCTCGCAGACCTCGCAAGTATTCTTATAGAGTGCAAGTGACGGAGCATTCGACTCGCTAGCGAGTACGGTAAGTGTAACTCATGGTAGGTACGTGTACCTACTTACCTACCTGTGCACGACAAAAGAAATGCAATAAGCGAAAATTAAGACAAGTCTAACAATAGGTTTATGTATCCATACTAATATCCATTTTCTTATACTAATATTTAGGTATTTTGAAGATTTTTATTTTGAAACTATGTAGTACCTAGGTCATAATGACAAAGAATTTAAATGAGTATTTTTCGTAAACAACTCTGTGTAAGTACCTAATGTATGTTTTGGAATTTATTAATTACGATGTAAAGATTGAAGACGCATGCCGATTCGTATTCGTATCAGATATAATTTAATTTCATTAATTTGGTTATCGATGGACACACAACCTAGCACAAGTCACTCGCGGTAACGTAAGGATTCCAATAATGCCCTTACAACTAATTCGGTTTAGGTAATTTGACGTTACGAGTATGGTGAAATAATAAAGAAACTAACATACTAACATACATGAAGCCTGAAGACATGCTCCGTTTTTAGGTTATCGTAAAAAAATACAGGTCGTGCTAGCCGTACAGGTAAACGATCACCTGTCGCTGTCGCGTTCATTAGTTTCACAATTTCGCAAGGCAGTTCAAACACGACGTAAAGCGACAATTGTTGACCGCACGTGATCTCAGAAGAATGCAGTTCGTGTTTTGTCTATCCCCTTACAACAGTTATTAGACGTCATTTCCTACAAACTGCCTCAGCCGGAGGTGATTTTTATATTGAGTATTGTATAAATCGAAAAAATACCCCCCCCTCCCTCCTACTCCGTAGCCCCCTGAACGATCCTCCTCGTGTTCGAACTTAAAAAAATATATTTGCCTCAACTACTACCACTTTGGTACCAAATTTCTATTTATCAAAATTAATATTTTAGAATGATGAATAATTATGTTCAGACGAGCAGAAATAGCATTTTTTCTTTGTTTATGCTATTATACTTATTTATTACGATGTAAGGTAGGTCGGTGGTCGAACAGTTAACCACTCGTACACAATCAACCAAGCTCATATTTCGTAAAGGCGACGTTGCCATTTCGTGCAACCGCGCAATTTCGATGCCTAAGAAGCCCCGCTCCCCCGTCCCCAGTTTGCAACGGGCTTGTGCAAGCGTCGGTGGTGTGCAGACGAATTTTGTGTTTTTGGATTAAAAAAGTTGAAAAAAAAACGTGAGTACTTTTTCTCTTCACTTCTTTTTGTTTAATATTACAAGAATCATTGTAAAGTGGCTCAGTAGACTCGCTAATCGTGCTTCATTTAGTATAGGTATCGTGTGAGTAGCGACGCGCATTTTAAAGTAAGGTTAGCGTAACGGCTTTGGGAGGCGGTTGGTACACAATTAACCAAAATGCTTCGGTACACAATTAACCACGGTTAACTGTGTACTCACCATGGTTAATTGTGTACCAGTAAAATAAATAAAAAATCATAACTTTTTTCGTCTTAATTAAAAGCTTTATGTGTATTTTAGATGGGGCGTGCCAGGCAACAGCTGCGAAAAAAAGGGGGGCATTCCGCTGAAGCTATGCAGAAGGCAATCGATTTAGTCCGAGGTGGTATGAGCATCAGGAAGGCCAGCAAAGAATGCGAACTCAGCTACCCGACTGTTCGATTGTATGTAAAAAAAACACAAGAAAATGCTGGTCAAACAATACGCTTAACGCCTAACTATGAAGTAAATAAAGTTTTTACATCACAGGAAGAGGACGAGTTGGTAAACTATATTGAATACTGTGCCCAGCTATTTTATGGCCTCAGTACCAAAGATTGTCGACGTATTGCTTATCAAATGGCTAAAGTTAATAACCACGATATACCTCAATCATGGAGAGACGCAGAAATGGCCGGGTTTGAATGGCTCCGTTCATTCAGAAAAAGGCACCCTCAAATTTCCCTGAGAAAACCCGAAGCGTGTAGTTTAGCAAGGGCGACTGCGTTCAATAAGCACAATGTAGAGTATTTTTTCCGCAATTTGAAATCTGCTATGGGAGACACACTTGTTTTGCAGATGGAACTAGACTTTATAACTTGGACGAAACTTCTACGACTACCGTTCAGCGACCACCAAAAGTATTAGCACGGAAAGGCACAAACGTAGCTAAAGTTACAAGGGGCGAAAGGGGTACCTTAGTCACAACATGCTGCATTGTTAGCGCGATCGGACAAGCCATACCACCGGCTATGGTATTTCCGAGGAAGAACTTTCAACCGCACATGTTACATGGGGCGCCACCGGGTACCTTGGGTTTAGCTGCACCCACTGGATGGATGAATGCCGATATTTTCGTTGATGTCATGAAGCATTTTATTAAACACGACCCTAATAATCTTTATTAAAAAATAAAAGGCTGATTTCATAACATACGGTGTTATTATTTCAAAATAAATAATTTATCATATTTTAGTGATTAATTGTGTACCCGATGGCTAACTGTTGCATACCCCCCCGGTTAATAGTGTACTATGGTGTGGACACAGTTAGCCAATTCTCATTTTTTTTTTAAATGTTACTACTACAAAAATGGTTGAGAAAATGAACATTTTTTAAAAGACAATATGTCGCCAACAAACCTGCCTCTTGGGTAGCATAGAGAAAAGTTTGCTTGTAATTAATAATTAGGAGGTGTGATGGTTTGAAAAAATAGTGGTTAATTGTTGAACCACACCCTACATACCTACATAAATATGTGTTAGTAAGTAATATAACCAACTACTTACTATAGTTTTATTTTGTCTGGTTGTTTTATGTTGGCTGGTATTCTATAATAAGTGTTTGTACAAACTACCAACAGTCAACACAGAAGTGCTTAGTTACGTTTTTACTACATATGCACAAAGCATTAAAAGGCATAAACCGCCCTATTGAAATTTCACTTATTGCGGCACTGAATGTGTTGTCAATGGTTATACCAATACTAAAGATAAATCAAAGGTAAAATATGTTTATTCAGTTAGTAGGCCGCACGGGCACTTTTACACGTTAAAACATCTAACAGCGCTTCCCAAGAGGAGACCACTACTGCTGAGAAAAGAAACGCCGCAAGGAACTCAACAGCCCGACATTTTGAAACATAATATTATAACGTTCACCGGGATAAGTGTTAAATGTGTTAAATATGCCCGAGGGTGATGGAACCATAATGGACAAGGACCAATGATGGACACTTGAATAATATCTTACAGAAGATAAGAGTTACTTATTCATTGGATTTGCAACAATAATTTACGACCGTATGGTCTTTGAATTAAAAGTTAAGAGTTCATTATTGGTGTCTGTCAGCTTAAAGCGTCCAACACTGGTGCCATCTCACCCTACCGTGCTACCGCTTCTCTACCTATTACGCTGTCCATAGGGTTTGCAACGCATTTTCAGTTTTTTTTTACATCTCATTTAAAAAAGTATAATTTTTTGCAATTGCTTAACTAACTTATAGCTATAACTTTATTTCGTTTTTATTTATAACTCGTAATTATTTGTTTTGTTAACAAAAAATAACGATAGATGGCGTCAGTTGACGCACTCAAAAGTATCGGAGCCAATTACTTTTTCGATTATTGTATACCTAGACATAACCACTCGACACCGGATCAGCTCAAAGTAAGACATTGAAACGTGAGCTTTTATTTATGTTAGTACGATCAATTTTTCAGTGGACGACGCGAGGCCCGCTCCCGGCTATAGTTTTCAATTTAAATTTATAAAATGTTTCGTACAAACACAAATCAAAATTCGCTTTTCAATGTCTCACTTAGAGCCAATCCGGTGCCAAGCAGTTATGTCTGCGCTAACCTTAGGGCGTTTATAATAACTCGTCGCCATTCGTGTACAAGACACTCTGACGTGGTCCTTGATCCAGGTTTTGAAGTTCAGGTTGAAGGTTAGCCACAGAGCGATTTGAGCATTTTGAGGAAACCACACAACCCTCTACTTAAACTCGCATATCTAACGTTGGTAGAAAAACCGCCGTACCCAGATAGGTAGGTGACACAAGTTGGATCAGAGTGGGTGCCACAGAAATTACGCCGGTAACAACTCCGGCACCTACGTGACGTGCCGTGAAGGCGAAGGTGGTGGGACGACTAAAATGCATTTCGGAACGAAGGTACGGAAAGAACACTAAGTATATGGTCTATTAAAAAAAAAGATCTGTGGCATAACTGGGAGATACGCAGTTTCAAGGCTTTTCAACACACAAGGCTACTACATCAGTAACAAAATTATGAATGGTCCCTAATGCGATTAAAGCTTGAGGGAATAGGAGGTTACAGGGGGGCCTGTATTGTTTGTTACTAGTATGTAGTAGTGTGGAATTAATTCAGTCGACCACTATGCCTAACATTTTAAACCAGTGCTTCCAGCTTGTACCTATGCCCTGAGGTTGCTATTACTAAACCAAGTTGAGAAGGTTTCAATAAGTTTAATGTGACGGTAAACGAATGGATATAAAGAACACTAACACTCATATGATAATATTGATAAATATTTAATTGCGCAGAAAAAAAACGCATTACGTAAAAATACTGAGCTGCATCTGTCCAACAAAAACACTAAACGCCTACCAAACTACGCTTTTGATGCACATTAAGTTTTTGGGAGGAGCAGTTCAGTTTTATTAGGTTCCAGTTTCATTTTAAGTGCGCGTTTATATATAACTCTTCAATATTAATGTGATTATTGGACTTGTACCTACTATAGGAAGTTAGTGTGGATCTCTATTTTTTTGTTGTTAGTACCTTACCTACCACTACACGTCACAAATTTAATCCGTAAGCAGATACTTTTTTAATGTTATATCTACCAATAAACTTGATTATTCATGTAATTATTGCCCAAGATATCATATTTGTCTGATTAGATAAATTACTAATGTTGTGCGCACGCACTAAAGATCGATGTGTCACTAACTTGCCATCCCTTGCGCTACTCAACACGACCCTTTGCCACCTAATTATTAATTATTATTTTTTCAATTACATACATACATATAACGCACTACAACGACCGGACGAAAATCACGTTGTTTTTAATATTAGGGCGCCGGGCCTAATCTCGCAGTAGGTACTCGTATAACAATAGCAAGGAATGCGAAATAGATAATACGAAACTAATCAAAATAATAATGATTATCTGCGGATTATCTGGACGGTGTATCGTGTGCCATAGATAAACGGCACGTGAAACTTTAAAAAATGATAATTGGGTGTAATTTGAATAGACACGTTTGAAAAAAAATATATTATGTGTATAGTGCAGTAGGTACACTATTTAATGTTGACGTTATCAGAATCATCGCGATGGGGCCTTATATCCCTAAAACTGAACTAAACTTATTCGTGTAAATTTAATCTTCCAGAGAAAAGAAACGTTAACAGATGTTACGCAAATTTTAACAAAAGACCATGGGAACAGTTGTATTAAGTCTGGTCGAACCAACAGAGCTGAGGTCCTAACAAGTAGGTCTTAGCATGACCTAACACAGTGCTGTTCACCGTAAACCATTATTACGCATAGGAAGTCCTTTTCAAGGAATAATTTTAGTTGTCTAGGGCTTGTTTCTATACTGTTAGTATTGAAAAAAAAAATGCACCATAACAATTGAGTTAGAAGCTTAAAGCTAACACTGAAACATGCGTTAATCGCGGATGCGGTAAAATTTCAACACCTGCAACACACTGAGACACCACAACACGTTTGACAAACCAACTTCTCACCATTTCGCTACACTACGTATCACTTATAGTTGAAAGTTTTGTTTAGAGACGACCGTTGGAGGAGCGCGGCGGCCGGTCGCGGCTGGCAAGTGAGCACGAGCGCGGGCTATTTCTCGCTTATATTATACCATATATCGAGCGCCACTCGTTAGAGAGCTCCTTGTAATCTACGTGGAACGTGGAACCGACTTAATCATGATCGGTGACACCCCGGGCAGCGACTGCGCCTCCTGGTTGTATGAACAGTGAATAACGAGCCTTGTCATTGTTAAGCAAAGGTGGTGATACACGCTCGTCATGTTTGTATACTCAATAACTGATATGCAACCATTGCATTACACAAAGGAAAATATGTTCAAAAATTAGCATGGAAACTATATATTATGTTAACTTATTAGCCTATACATATTTGACTAGGGTACTTGTGTTGGCACGATATAAGTAGATAGATCTTTGTTTAGTGGCATATGTCATTTGTGACGATATAAGTAAGTAGTTATTATTCTGTCTTATGAGTTATGTGTGACATGAAGGAATGGTTTTGCATCACCCGTGGTCACGTGATATACAAGGGTTTCAATTCAAGTTTTGAGCCTGAGGTTGATAATGAAATTAAAAAGAAAAAATAATACTGATACGTAAGACCATAAGTATTTTTTATGATAATGCGCTATATTTTTTTATTTTGTCATGAATGCAAATTTTGTACTTAATCGAATTACTAAACGAGGTTCGCGGTTTCCTTTAGAATAGATAAAATTAAGTACCGTTCTGTCATAAAGGCAAAGTAAATTTTTAAAGATTGTGTCAGGCTCATATGCCACTGTAAAACGATGTGTAGGTAGCAGATTTAAAACGGGGTAGAGAAGCAGTTGAAGATGAACCTAGGTGTGGTAGACCAAACGAAAACGTCAATAAAATACTAGATATGGTTATGAATGACAGGCGGTTGAAATTTTGCAGAGATAGTTCTGATAGATAGCTTTCTAGCGGATGACTCGTGGTCACACCAGTTTGTCACCCCAGTGCTATTCGCTTTAGTCGGTTATTCGTCAGAAATAATTTTTATTCCGCAAAAGTAGGTAGGTTAGGTTCGTTAGGTATCTTAAGATGCCCGAAGGGCAAATCGCTCAGAAATAGGAGCCCTGCCATAGGCAGGGCTCCGTCGAAAGGCACTGGGGTGACAAACTGGGGAGACCACGAGTCTGCACCCAGCTTTCTATATCTCGAAAAGATTAAAACCATAAACGTTGATTACTATTGCACTCTCTTACAACGTCTGCTTTAAGAAATTAAAACGAAAAGACCTGGTATGATATGTAAAAAAGTGTTGTTCCACCAAGACCATGCTCCTATCCATACTGCTGCTATCTATCGCACAAATACATAACTGTGGTTGTACTATTACTTATTCTGTGCTGTGGGTTTGAATTGTTGCCGCATCCACCCTATTCGCCGGCATTGGCCCCCTCTCTATTACCATCTTTTCCCGAACCCAAAAAAACATTTTTGACGGGTATTGAGGTACAAGAAGCTGTGACTGAATATTTCGATCACCTTGAAGATTCATTTTTTTTATAAGGAATAGAAGTTAGAAGCAAGGTGGCAAAAGTGTATAGATTGCATCGAGAGTGTAGAGAAATAAAAATGTTATAAAAATTCAAGTCTTTATTTTAAGAGCATTTCTAAAAAAGTTTGTACATTTCATTTACGACTCCGATTTGCGAAAAAAATTGCAGGTAGGTAAGGTAAATGATACTGAGCCTAAATAACATAGTCTCCCAAAATGTCCCAATTAATTTGTATGGAAACTTCCTTTTTTGTTACTAAAATTCTTCCGTTCGTGGTAACAAAAAAGGAAGTTTCCATACAAATTAATTGGGACATTTTGGGAGACTATGTTATTTAGGCTCAGTATCATTTACCCTACCTAACTGCAATTTTTTTCGCAAATCGGAGTCGTAAATGAAATGTACAAACTTTTTTAGAAATGCTCTTAAATAGCCTTTAATATGCTCTTTTCAAGGACTTACCGCTATTCTCCCGGAGGCTTTCGATGAAGGTAAAAGTTATAAAAGTTCAACAATATATTTGAAATGCTCGCGAAGTCGCGGGTAGAAGCTGTATCTGATATAAGTGTTTTTTCTCAAACATGCTCGGAAAGGATGACCTTTATTATGAAAAACGAAGACGCGAAGTGCCTCATTTTCCTCCTAGGAGTAAAATAATAGTAGTTTATGCAATAGTTGTATAAGAGAGGTCAAAAAATATGAGTGGCGTGTGTTACGATGTGAGCCGAAGGCGAACATCGTAAAGGTAAGCGCCACGAGTTTTTTTTGACTTAGTTATACACCGTTGCATACAATACTTTTTCTACGACTAGGTTTCAAATGAAATGCAAAACTAAGCGAAAAAACTTACAAACGAACGAACGAAGTAAAGAACAACAAACGAGCGGGAAACAAGAAAATGACAAAATATGTGTCTATGGTTTACTTTGTTTTTAAATTGACGGAATGGAAAATAGAATTATTTACAATTCCAAAACATTTTAATTTGGCAAATCAGAATACTTCACCAAATTAAATCCACCAATCACAATACACATCGACTGTCAAACGGAACGATAGGTTCTTTTAGGTACGTGTTTCTCTTTAAATAATTTAAATCTTTTAAAAAAACTTTGTATTTCGTATCAACCAACCAGAATACAGCTATTTTAAAATCGACCAATCAGGTAACTGAAATCATTTCTCAAAACATTAGGTGATTTATAGTCCCTATTTCACAATCGTTAAAATATGATTAAATCGATTGTGCAACGCTAAGCTTTGGCAGCTGGCCGTATCGTTTTATCTCAAAAACGCACATGTGCTGTTTTGGGGCATAGACAAGATAAACTTTTCTCTGGATTATTCTGCGGACATATTATGTATGTTCTTATATTAGTGTTAACGACAGCCAGCCGAACGAGCTGCTTATATACTACTGCTAACGACAGTCAGCCGAACGAGCTGCTTATATACTACTGCTAACGACAGCCAGCCGAACGAGCTGCTTATATACTACTGCTAACGACAGTCAGCCGAACGAGCTGCTTATATACTACTGCTAACGACAGCCAGCCGAACGAGCTGCTTATATACTACTGCTAACGACAGCCAGCCGAACGAGCTGCTTATATACTACTGCTAACGACAGTCAGCCGAACGAGCTGCTTATATACTACTGCTAACGACAGCCAGCCGAACGAGCTGCTTATATACTACTGCTAACGACAGCCAGCCGAACGAGCTGCTTATATACTACTGCTAACGACAGCCAGCCGAACGAGCTGCTTATATACTACTGCTAACGACAGCCAGCCGAACGAGCTGCTTATATACTACTGCTAACGACAGCCAGCCGAACGAGCTGCTTATATACTACTGCTAACGACAGCCAGCCGAACGAGCTGCTTATATACTACTGCTAACGACAGCCAGCCGAACGAGCTGCTTATATACTACTGCTAACGACAGTCAGCCGAACGAGCTGCTTATATACTACTGCTAACGACAGCCAGCCGAACGAGCTGCTTATATACTACTGCTAACGACAGCCAGCCGAACGAGCTGCTTATATACTACTGCTAACGACAGCCAGCCGAACGAGCTGCTTATATACTACTGCTAACGACAGCCAGCCGAACGAGCTGCTTATATACTACTGCTAACGACAGCCAGCCGAACGAGCTGCTTATATACTACTGCTAACGACAGCCAGCCGAACGAGCTGCTTATATACTACTGCTAACGACAGTCAGCCGAACGAGCTGCTTATATACTACTGCTAACGACAGCCAGCCGAACGAGCTGCTTATATACTACTGCTAACGACAGCCAGCCGAACGAGCTGCTTATATACTACTGCTAACGACAGCCAGCCGAACGAGCTGCTTATATACTACTGCTAACGACAGCCAGCCGAACGAGCTGCTTATATACTACTGCTAACGACAGCCAGCCGAACGAGCTGCTTATATACTACTGCTAACGACAGCCAGCCGAACGAGCTGCTTATATACTACTGCTAACGACAGTCAGCCGAACGAGCTGCTTATATACTACTGCTAACGACAGCCAGCCGAACGAGCTGCTTATATACTACTGCTAACGACAGCCAGCCGAACGAGCTGCTTATATACTACTGCTAACGACAGCCAGCCGAACGAGCTGCTTATATACTACTGCTAACGACAGCCAGCCGAACGAGCTGCTTATATACTACTGCTAACGACAGTCAGCCGAACGAGCTGCTTATATACTAGATATACAGTGTGTTACCGGCATGCGGGCATTTATTAAAACTGCCGATAATATGCTGCTTTAGCAATTGTTTGCAAGTATTATCAATTAAAAAATAATTAAAATAACTTCACAATTAATTTTCTTAGATACTGTCCATTTTTAATGTAGTGCATGTGCTGCGTGTTCATCGTTATCAGTATCGCTGTTGCTTGGTACAAGGCACGTCGTGGTACGGGGGCAAATCATAAATAATCAAAGTATCCGTCGACTGTCATTTGCACTTGTCAATTTGCTGTGCTTTACATTGCTGGCAATTAAAATTTTGTTAGAAAGTTAACAAAGCCTGAAAATGTGTTTATTAATTAAATTAATGTCATAGTTACGTTACAGATATACGTTATTTTAACCTACTTTAAAAAAAGCCCGGGTGCTGGTAACACACTGTATAAGTTAGTATATAAGTAATGAATTGTAAATGTTTTTATTTAGTACGTAGGATAATTTTAAGGGAAATGTCGTATGATTTATTATTGAGAACCAGAGATTTTAATGACAGGTTTAGAAAATAAGGAATTTTATGGGACACCATATACGGGTATGACCCGCAGAGGCGGCATACCGTATATGGTGGATGCCCGAGCTCCCTCACCGCCGTGAGGTAGGAATACCTACGGGAAAAAACCCACACGGCTAGGTGTCGAGCTCGGGAATGGACCGCCGACTCCGTAACCTTGAGGACCCCGGAACGAAGGCCGGGTTACCGGGTCGGCGAACCCGGGATTGACGGGTTAAAGTAAACCATATTGGGTTAAGCTCAGAGCAGGAAAAGATAGGGGCCAAAGTGTAAGGCGGGATAAGAAAAATTAATAGGTTTATGGAAATTTTGTAAAATTTATTGGGCCAATCAAACCCCGATCTCCCGCTGGGCGTCCTAGGAGAAGGGGCGCGGGCGGGAAAACGAACGCGATTTATCGGGCGTTGATTGGTCAATCCGACCCACGCCTGGGTGGTGTACGGACAAATTGTTTTATAGAGAAAAAGGATAAATATGTGTAGAAGGAAATTATTTGTATTCGACTATCGGAACTTCGACTTCGACTTCAATTCGGCAACTCGACTTCTTCGACTTCCGATACGCCGATTCTCCTTGTATTGTATTTGATCTCATAGTGAAAGTAGTTTTGTTATCCTTTATTTGTTTTGTTGTAAAATCGTTGTAGTAAATTAGTGTTTGTTGTTTTTTGATATTAAAGTAAAATTAAAGTTGTGTTGTAAACTCGTGTAAATTCATTTTTTAACATTCGCAAACCCTGAAACATTGGAAACTGAGCTGTCGGGGTTAGCTGTTGGCGTGGGCGTCAACATTTATGGTCCTTCGAGCCGGATACAGAACCACTTGGTATAGAACGTTTTTTAGGTATTGTGAAATATGGTGCTAACTAGGAGTGAAGGTGGTGACCACCTCGATGCCGAAGAACTGCGTCGATTCTTAGAACAGCAAAGGGGAGATCAAACTCCGTCGCGGCATGTTACTGCCGAGGGCGAACCCGCGGAACGAGCGGGCCCCCAGAACGGTGGCAGAAAACATCCGACGGAGACACGTTATGGAAGACTCACCAGCATCGCCTCCGATTGAGGACAGGGGTGAGTTTAAAAGGAGTATCGGCTGGGGAACGCACCGGCGAGGCCCGCACGGCGTGCCGCCGCTAGCGTTACCCCCGAATCATGAACCCGAGCAGCGCTTGGAGGAGGGGCCCTCGAAGGGAATGCAACTGCCGGCGGAACGTGACCGCGTTGCCTTCGTGTCGAGGCCCGCGTCCGTGGCTTCTACCATGGACTTACAGGTAAGAAGAAGAAAGGCAGAACTGGAGGCCGCAGAACAGCAGCGAGGAACGAGCAGAACAAGTGTTTGAAGCGACAGTGAGGAAGATGAACGAGCCGCGGTACGAGGTGGGTCAGTTATGGCGGGTCGATGACCCGCGGATGCCGCCTACATATGCAATGGCGATGAGACGATTAACTAACCTCGAAAGGAAAATGGACAGGGACGCGAAATTTGCAGCGGAGTACGCCGCGCAAATTGACAACCTTTTGGTAAAAGGTTACGCCAAAGAAATAAAGGAACCCAGCGGATCAAGGAGCTGGTATTTGCCACATTTTGCCGTGACGAACACAAACAAGCCCGGCAAAGTAAGGTTAGTCTTTGACGCAGCTGCAACAGTACAGGGTCGCTGTCTGAACGACTACCTTCTCGAGGGGCCGGACCTATTACAGTCACTGATAGGTATTTTGTTCCGGTTCCGGGAAGGTAGGTATGCGGTCACCGCCGATATCCAGGAGATGTTCCTGCAGGTGAAGATTCGAGCGGAGGACCAGCCCTCACAGATGTTTCTGTGGAGGGGCACAGAACGGGAGGACCCGCCGAAACAGTACGTGATGACGTCACTAATATTCGGCGCAGCAAGCTCTCCCTTCATAGCGCACAGTGTGCGCAACAGGAACGCCAACGACAATAAAGATAAGTACCCTCTGGCGGTGGAGGATATAACAAAAAGCCACTACATGGACGATTACGTGGCCAGTTACGAGGACGAGTGCGAGGCCATTGAGAGAGCCGAGCAAGTGGCCGCCTCGCACTTACAGGCGAGTTTCAAATTGCGTAATTGGAGCACCAATTCAAGGGAACTATTGAGGCGGATACCGCCGGGTTTGCGAGCGGATGCACCCGCGCAGCTCGGCGGCAAACAACAGAAGATACTCGGGATGATGTGGTATCCCGACACTGATCAACTGGGATTTAATACCGATTTAGGACCGACCAAGCGCGAAATGCTAAGTGCGGTGATGAGCGTGTACGACCCGATAGGTCTTATATCGCAATACGTCATCACCGCCAAGATACAGTTGCAGCGGCTGTGGCAACTTAAACTCGGCTGGGACGAAGAGCCACCGCCAGAGGAGCAGCGAGAGTTCGGGAACTGGCTGCGCGCGCTCGACAGCGTAGCTGCGCTACGGGTGCCGCGCTGCTACTTCCGGACGGGGGGATCGCTGCGCCGGGAGCTCCACGTGTTCGTGGACGCGAGCGCCCAGGCCTACGCCACGGTGGCGTACTGGCGGGCCGAAGACTGCGCCGGAGTAATAGAGGTAAGCCTTGTCGGCGGAAAGGCGAAAGTCGCGCCCGCCAAGGCGTTGAGCATACCCAGGATGGAGTTACAAGCGGCCCTGATAGGGGCCAGGATAGCCACCTCTATAACGGCGCAGCACAGGAAGCAGGTGAGTAGAGTGGTGATGTGGTCGGATAGCCGAACGGTGCTGCAGTGGGTGCGGAATGATGCACGCCGCTACAGCGCGTATGTATCGCACCGTTTAGGCGAGATCGCAGAGCTGACCACGGCGGAACAATGGCGCTGGGTGCCGACCAGGGAGAACCCGGCCGACGACGCAACCCGCGCAGACAGCACGCGACAGGTGCAGAGCGACGACCGGTGGTACACCGGCCCGATGTACCTGCAACGGCCCGAAACTAAGCGGCCGACGAAGAGGCATTGACCCCCAACCACTTTCTATTGGGAGGTTCCACGGGGGTTCCCCTTACTGGCCCCTGTGAGGAAGCCGATCGCCGCACCTGGCGAGCCAGCCAGGCGCTCGCGGACCACTTCTGGGCCCGCTGGGTCCGGGAGTACCTGCCAACACTCGCCCCGCGACGCTCATCCGCGGCGGGCGAGCGGCAGCTGAAGAAGGGCGACTTCGTCGTAATAGTCGACCCGAACTTGCCACGGAACGTGTGGCCGAAAGGAGTCGTCGTGTCGACCTACCCGGGACCCGATGGCGGCGTACGGAGTGCAGACGTCAGGACAAAAGGAGGAGTGTTCCGGAGACCGACGACGAAGCTGGCTGTCGTCCCGTTGCAACCAGAGTCAACAGGTTGACGGGGGGATAATGTTAACGACAGCCAGCCGAACGAGCTGCTTATATACTACTGCTAACGACAGTCAGCCGAACGAGCTGCTTATATACTAGATATATAAGTTAGTATATAAGTAATGAATTGTAAATGTTTTTATTTAGTACGTAGGATAATTTTAAGGGAAATGTCCTATGATTTATTATTGAGAACCAGAGATTTTAATGACAGGTTTAGAAAATAAGGAATTTTATGGGACACCATATACGGGTATGACCCGCAGAGGCGGCATACCGTATATGGTGGATGCCCGAGCTCCCTCACCGCCGTGAGGTAGGAATACCTACGGGAAAAAACCCACACGGCTAGGTGTCGAGCTCGGGAATGGACCGCCGACTCCGTAACCTTGAGGACCCCGGAACGAAGGCCGGGTTACCGGGTCGGCGAACCCGGGATTGACGGGTTAAAGTAAACCATATTGGGTTAAGCTCAGAGCAGGAAAAGATAGGGGCCAAAGTGTAAGGCGGGATAAGAAAAATTAATAGGTTTATGGAAATTTTGTAAAATTTATTGGGCCAATCAAACCCCGATCTCCCGCTGGGCGTCCTAGGAGAAGGGGCGCGGGCGGGAAAACGAACGCGATTTATCGGGCGTTGATTGGTCAATCCGACCCACGCCTGGGTGGTGTACGGACAAATTGTTTTATAGAGAAAAAGGATAAATATGTGTAGAAGGAAATTATTTGTATTCGACTATCGGAACTTCGACTTCGACTTCAATTCGGCAACTCGACTTCTTCGACTTCCGATACGCCGATTCTCCTTGTATTGTATTTGATCTCATAGTGAAAGTAGTTTTGTTATCCTTTATTTGTTTTGTTGTAAAATCGTTGTAGTAAATTAGTGTTTGTTGTTTTTTGATATTAAAGTAAAATTAAAGTTGTGTTGTAAACTCGTGTAAATTCATTTTTTAACATTCGCAAACCCTGAAACATTGGAAACTGAGCTGTCGGGGTTAGCTGTTGGCGTGGGCGTCAACAATTAGTGTTCGTGACTATACAAATGACAGATAAAAGTACAGGAGTAGGAAAACGTATAAAAACACTTTCCGTCCATGTCCATATTGTTTTTTAAAAGTGCTCTCTATTGCATATGAAATCGAAAGGAACGTGAAAAAAATCCCGTACACCCAACTTGTGGGTGCAGTGTGGGGCGGCGCCGGGCGCCTGCGGTGGTGGCGGCGGCTCGTTGTGCGTGAAACTATCTTAACTAATACCTACTCGTAGTTTTCAAACAATCATTATCTCCGAATTTGTCACCGGTTTTTAAAAATACTTATAATTATGTATTTGTATCATTTCCTCGCATTGTTTGAGAAAAGCATTATATTTACCTCGGCGGAAACGAGGATTTCCTGACTCGTATTTTAGTAGGCCTCGCTTTTGCTCAGCCTGCTAACCACCTCGTCAGGACATCCCTTACTTTCCGCGCCTAGGCAATAATCTACTATTGTTTAGTAGGGTTGTCATGGAAACTATGTTGACATAGTTACACTAGTTACCCTTAACTACATCCACTGGATTTTACCTAATGCAGCTTAATCATGGACGGCGGACGTCTTTATAATTATAATTATCATCGGCTTAGATGATGATACCTAATGATTTTTTCCATAATTATTTGATAAAATCGGGTAGATACTCGTATAGTTAATTCAACAATGGTGATGATGATGATAAAGCTACACATGGGAACTTAAACGGATAATAGATGTATCTGTATTCTTAAACATAGACCAATGTAGGTATACAAAACGTAACAAAATTAAGTACCTAAACAATTTCAGGAAATTAAATCTATGTAGATGATTTAGTTTCTCGAGTTTTTGGCGGTTTATAGGGACCCAGGATTAGCTCCCTTTTTTTAGCGATTTCGAACGGAGAACTATGAAAAACATGCATGACACACATATGCATGCTTTTGATAGTTATAGCATTACTTAGAAACCCGTCGGTAACCATACCTGAGTGAATACCAGCAGATTTCAATTAACTTAGATGACGTCATCATACGGCGACATGGTACCAATAATGGCATTTTGCACACAACAAAGAACCTTATAGTTTCGCCTTGTCCGCTGTCCGTGTATCCGTGTGTCCATCTGTCCACGGTTTTACTCACGAGACTTCGTACACATACTTAGCTGTTATTTGGCTGACTTTGACAAAATCATTATTTTCCTTCAGGCGAGTTTTATAAGCGCATTTACTAGGCCAACTAGTATGATTGGCAGGTTAAGTTAATTATTGTTTTGTATTTCTAAAAACAGAATTCATTAGATATAAGTACTTGTTGTGTAGGTACTGAGTTCATAAATAAATACTTAATGGCTTTCCCTGTTGTTTAACTTCAGGGGAGAGGCGAATGTAATGTATGCTGTCTAGCAAAACCCGCAGAAAACCAGCGTCGCACTTCCAATACGCGAGGCGGCACGACACAATATAGTAGCGTAGAGTGAGTGGATACCGTTTTCGCAGCACTACTTTTTACACACTCTAAAATATGTTTTCTAATCTATTCTATCCTAAAATTATAAAATCTTGAAAAAAGTTCCTCTCGTATTACGAGCACCTACATGTACGCCAAGCAAACAAGCAAAGGTATTTTGTTTACATCATAAGACTTAGGCCCGTATTAATAAACTAATCTCAACTCTAATGCTCGTCTCGAGATGCGTCAAAAATGACAGTGTTCTATGGTTTGACGTTTACTTTGACGTATCTTGTGACGGGCATCTCAGCCAAGATGAGTTTATTACTACGGGCCTGAGTGAGATAAAACTTGAGTAGCTCTTAAAATTGATTATGTTACTATACATTTTTAGATTTGGGGGACCGTTTAGGAAATAATGAAGTCAAAGTTTCATTTCGGATCTATACCCCCGCCAAAATTAGTTTTGGTCATATAATGTGTTTGGGTCATATTTATCGCAAGTCATAACGTATTTTATTTAAGAAACTAACTTTTACACGATTTTTATAAATCAAACCTAACCTAACTTAACCTTGTCTACGTTAGATATTTAAGAAATTCTGAAAAGTTTACGGCTCCCTGCTATATCAAAAATATGGCTATCAATAATTATGTCAACTATAACATTATAACCAAAAAAAATATGGGAAGCAACTAAATAGACGTTATTAGTTCCTGAGATACAGGCGACTAAATCTACTAAAACCAGCGGGCCTAGTATGGCAGTGTCTATATCGCGTGTCAACTGTGGATAAAGCATCCGTCACTCATTGACACGTGTACTTATTTACCTGTCAGAAGGTGACGGATGCCTTATCCAAAATTTATCACGCTATAAACGCAGCCATATCAGGCCCCCTGGGTTCGATATAACGGTAATTTTTTGTACATTTTTAACTATAAATCAGAAATGTGCAGATTGACCCCTTCACATGACACCCAGTTTTGCTATAATTAAATCACTTTAATTTTTCAAGCCCCATTCACTTTTTTTGTTAAAACAGATGTGGGCAAGTAATTTATAGAACTATTTATAATTAGCAAATTTCATGTTGATAGCTTTTATAATTTTAGAGAAAAACTGCCACGACATACAGATAGACAGACAGCGAAGTCTCAAACAAACGCTAGTTAGCGTAGTGCATCTTAGCATGGGCCTCAGGGTCTAATAACATAGTTTTTAGGGTTCCGTAGTCAAACTACGAACCCTTATAGTTTAGCCTTGTCCGTCCGTTAGTCCGTCCGCACCCTAGCTCAGACACCCTTAGAGCTAGAAAGCTGTAATTTGGCATGAATATACATATTAGTCACACCAACAAAGTTGTAAAATAAAATCTTGAATATAATTTTTTTAGTGTACCTCCCCTACACGTACCGTGGGGTGTGTTTTTTTTTCAACTACCCCATAGTGTGGGGTGTCATTGGATTTAGGGATCCGTTTATGAAATATAAGCTTTAAAGTTCTAATTTTTGCTAGAGTCAAGGGTGTGGGGTCCCTACAGCAAAAACTACATATGTACGTATACTAAAAATCTGAATAATATCTGTAATGAAAGCGCATATAATGAATTTAAAAGGAAAACTATCACGACTAAGTAGACTTAATTAGTTCCTGAGATACAGGCGACGAAAGTGTTTATACCTACTAAAAATCATCAAAGACAGCACCAAATAACTTTAAATAGAAAATTAGTTCATACATGTTGTTTTTTGAGATAGTTTTTTGTGTTTGTCGTAACGGCTTCGGAACCCTACACTGAGCATGGTCCGACATGCTCTTGCCCGGTTTTTTTTCTATCGACACAGCATCACAAGTGCTAAAGAGGTTTTGATCTTGACTAGTTTCTGTAAATTTCTCATATTTTTTAGTTGTTGATGTTTACGCTTCACATTATTTGTTTATTAAATATCCAAGAATATATTCCGAGTGATGACATTGCAAGTGTTATTCTTTACTTTGTCATAACAAGTTGCATAAAATTGTATACTCGCGACTAATCACAATGAAATAATACCGCTAGGTCATTTGATTTGATTTACTTTTAATTAAATATTATGCTTAGAGGTAAAAGGGACCCTTATAAGTAGGTAATTGGATCACTTATTCATCCGCCTGTCTGTCAGACAACCACTAGCGGTTTTGAACCCTCAAAAAAGATAGGAGTAGTTACGGTACGTATTTTTTAAACAAAAACACGTGAGGTATATAATTTTAGCGGTAAAGGAAAACAGTATCTACTTGACATTTAGCCTGAGGCCCATACACAAAAAACTTACAAAAAAGTATGTAGTATTTGAATGAATTAAAGGTTATTTTGACAAATGTAACATTAAAACAAAAAAAAACATTAAAAATATATAATTTAATAATAGAATAAGATACTATGTTTTTTAAAGAACAATGGATTAACTTTGAATCATCATGTAAAAGCGTTAAAATCAAATCTATAAAATGTCACTGCTAACTAATAAGTAAGCTACACAACACAAAAAGTAACGGAAACACTGTCAAGGCAACGTCGCCGTCTGTCTGACCAACGTCTTTTAACAGTTTTTGACGAAAGCGAGATAAAACTTTAGTTTATGGAAAATTGAGCTACGAACTTTGTGGTAAGCTCACTTATAACAAAAACTCTTTTCTATTATAACGAATATTACTAACGTCGGGTAAACGGATGGAGGATAGATGGTAGATGGGGATAAAATTCGAGACACAGATCCATACCTCGGTTAAAACATAGAACGTCTTCCAAAATGTGATGCTTCCCAAGAGAAAAACAATAAACGAGCACTAGACGGAAGATATCGTAGATAAAGACTGATATCACATAATATCAGTTTTAGTTATATTATAAACCTTGATATTTTGAGTCAAAAGAAAATAAATAACTTTTCTCCTGCTTCGTTCGACCCCATAATCACTTAACATAAAATGCAATAATAATTAGCCAAGTTTTTTTTGTGACATCGAATCAGACAGCCGACGCAACACACCTCTACATGCAAGTTTACAATAATCCAGTGTTAAATTCGAGACAAAATGGCTATTAAACCTGTATTTTAACGCTTATTTATCTAGTTGCGCGTGAGGACCAGCCGCAATAGCTTGTTGCATCTCTCAGTGAGTCGGCTCGGGCTTCAGCTGCTGAGCAGGGATGTTGTGTTCAGCAGGATCGCCAGGAGGGGCAACAGCCAGGCGGGCAGCGCGGGGAGCGCGGGGATGGGGGGGGCGGTGCTCGTTTCGGCCTTTGCCAGCTTGGACGGCTGCTTGTCGGCAGTGTATAATAGCAACGTGTCCGTTGCTGCGAACGCTTCGTGGACGACACGCTAAAAGTACATTAAATGATTTTAATTTTTGTATTCGAGTACCTAAATCTCTCTTATTTCTCGAAACACGATGATATAAATACATATAAAGTAAGGTCATTCAATTGAAACTCTAGATACATTTAAAATTGCCCACAGCAAAAATGAGCTTCAGTTATAGTGTTTTCATTCCTTGACGAGACGCTTCCCGCGAATCAAATTGGTGTTACTCAATGTTTTAGAAACGTTGAGAGCTCGGGGGTCGAATGCACGTAGTCAGATAAACCAGCTGTAATGCAGCTGTAGCTGTAATTAGCCATGCTAACTTTTTAAATATGTATGGAAATCTCAAAACCATTTCGAGAAACAAGCTTTCGGTACAGTTTCTGTATATCAGATTTAAAAAAAAGTCTTACATTATTAAGATATTCGTTGAAATGTTTTGACCTTCAAATGACCTTTCTGTGAGTTATCAAACGAATAATGGATATGATTCCATTGCCATATTTAAAAAAAAACCGACTGACGTCTGTCTAGTCTATATCAAACACAAATTTGACATTGACGTGATTGACTTGTCGTTTCTTTTCGTAAATTGTTTGTTTATTATAATTAATAAATGCAATCTAATTTATACAAGTACTCAATGGTCAACACTTTATTGTTAAACCATTGTGTAAAAGTAATGTGTTTGTTTTAAACAGGTACATACGAGTACATTTAAATGATCTTCACAACCAAACTGCAAATAGTTCTTGAAGTATTTTTGCTTCACTTCACGACACCATTCCTCTCGCCGTCGTTCTGGGATTGGTACGAATAACAAATCCGGGTTATCCCTGCTGTTATTCGGACATAAAGGGACGAAACACTTGTGGCCTTCCATTTCAAACAAGTTCAGATAGTGATTTCAAAATTTTTTGCGCCCGTCCTCGGTGGCGTTGACACCTTGATGTTGATGTTGACTTTACCATAGACTTTAAGTACTGTAATTTATTTTTATGCAGGCGAAGACTACATTATCCATTATGCGTTTGATGACGTCACGTCAGCAATAAATTAATATATTTTTTTAATGTAGATAGGATTAATTAAAAACAAAAATACCGAAATTACTTTCTTAAAATAGTCTATATTTATCAAATAAATTATAAAAACCATACAAAAAAAAAATGAAGCATGGCCAATTAGGTATATGTTTTAAACGTCAAAATAAATAAATTCCCAACATTTAAAGAGAACTCACCTCCGTTATGAGTTTAGAGTCGACATCTTGCGGCCGAAACATCATCACTGTGTAAGTGTTGTCAATTCCAAGATGTCCATCAATCCAATCTTCTATTCCGCCAGCATACATGGCTGAAATTAGATAGGTACACAGTATTTTATTCCATGATACTCTACACATTTTCGGATAAATAGGTTGATAAAGAATAGAGTGAAAGACAACGTCACAAAGTCACACACATTGTTTGATTGACGTGCTGTCTAATCGGCTGTTTAATCAGTAGTTAAACTAACTACTTAATCGTTAATCGTTCGTTTGAGTATATGAGTATATGAGTATATTAAAACCCGTAAGTATTAGGGCTCGTTGTTTGATCACTAGTTAACTCAACTAATTGTTAAAATTCGAAAATGTATCGAAAATTTGACACATTTCCTTGACATTTAACCGTTGGTTACGGTTTTTAACGAGTAGTTAGTTTAATAACTAATCAAACAACAGGCCCTTAGTGATAACAATTAACATTCAAAAAACCTCCAACATTAGTAGAAAAAAAAGTAAAACCAAACATACAGTTAATTCTAATGATAGAGAGGCTAGGTTAGACCAGGGTCGATAATTTTTAAAACCAAAAAAAATAATAGTAGGATGAAACATGAAACCCATTAGAAAAGGAGGGGAATATTATAAAAATAAAAGGAAAAATAATTTACGGGCGATCTGAGGTCGGGAAGGGGATGGGGGTGAGTTTTTAAGGGTAAAAAACGGTTTTTCTCGATTTCCGGCAAAACTAAAAGTCCTATCGAAAAAAGTCAAATGGCAAAGTTGTAGGTAATAAAAAGATCTAAAACTTTTGTATTTACACTTTTTTCACATAACCACAAAATTTATGTGAAAAATCCAAAAAACCAAGTTTTTGGTTTTTTATTTTTATCATTTACAAAAAATATTTTTTTGTAAAGAAATTTGGTGAAAACTTACCTTTTTATGTCCGTAGAACCGTAGAAGTGGGGAAGGGGCTAGGCGGGTCTGGGTCGTACTACATACATACCTACTATTATATACTATATATTTCGTAGCAGCTGTTACAACCGTTAGCCTAACCAGTATTCGATATATTTTTAATAACAAACTTTTGGCCGATTTCCATATATATTTTATACATTTTTAATAGATTTATAATAATAATATATTTTATACCATTCCCCCTATTAAAGGCTTATTTTATTCACTCAAAACAGTGAATAAAAAGCACTTTTACTCACTATTTTGGTGTTTGAATTTAGAACATAAAATACGCGATACAAACTCCTCCTCGAGATTTGATTGGTCGTCATTAACCACAAAGAGTTTAGCATTAAAAAAGTTTTGTGTTATTTGCTGTCATTAGTAGGTAAATTGGCGCCATAGGCTGTATGGATCGATGTCTTTTGCCTTTCTCTCTGTGAAAAATACAAGGAAAAATAAATTGGCGCCATTTTGAATACTGAAAGTTGTACGAACATAAAATTTAGTGTTTCTTAATAAATAAAACATTTGTTCCAATTTTAATGTGCATTTTAATTAATTTTACCTTCCATTTTTCGTCATTAAATATCTATTTTCGCTTAAATCTTTCTTTTTCTCGTAGTCATGGTATAAAGTTTAGTATGCAACTCTTGAATAAAACGGATTTATATCGAGGGCCATGTATCACTCGCGTCGCTCAGGATTCTAACACTTGAATCACTCGCTACGCTCGTGATTCAATCATCCTGAATCACTCCCTGCGGTCGTGATTCAGTCGTTAGTATCCTTCACTTGCTCGAGAGTCATCTATGGCCCTCGCATTAAATCCGTCTTTTATTCACTAGTTGCATAATATACTATTTTATACATTTTGACATTTATTTCTTTAATTTTTTTTTTTTCATGGGATTTTATTCACGATAAAATAGTGAAGGCATTATTAATTCGATTTTGTTTTTTCAGATTATCAGTATGGATGATTGCATTTTCTGAGAAGATTTACTGTAGTAACATATATTTTTTTTTTCACCATCGGAAAGTAGAGATTTCAACGAACAGAAACCATACCAACTTTTTGAAAAAAGCTGATATTTTGACGGGTGAATTTTCGATTGAAAATTAGGGTGTTTTTTCGATATTAATTCAAAATAAGGTGAAAAAATAAATATTTTTAATCAAATAAATTACAGTGTATTTGGGACATAAAAAGGTAAGTTTTCACCAAATTTCGTTAAAAAAAAAAAATTTTTGTAAAAGATAAAAATAAAAAACCAAAAACTTGGTTTTTTGAATTTTTCACATAAATTTTGAGGTTATGTGAAAAAAGTGTAAATACAAAAGTTTTACATCTTTTTATTACCTACAACTTTGCCATTTGACTTTTTTCGATAGGACTTTTAGTTTTGCCGGAAATCGAGAAAAACCGTTTTTTACCCTTAAAAACTCACCCCCATCCCCTTCCCGACCTCAGATCGCCCGTAAATTATTTTTCCTTTCATTTTTATAATATTTCCCTCCTTTTCCAATGGGTTTCATCCTACTATTATTTTTTTTCACTTTTTATTATTTTTAAAGGCTTCTACCCTGGTCTAGGTTCACACGGCGACTATTCGATCTGATATTTTCTCGCGTCCATTCGGGTTTTTCACGTACCTACCCTTTTTGCGAAAAAAACCTTTAAAAAACAGAAATCTGTTTAGCCCCAAGCCCCCAATACCCTTCAGCCAGGTCTGCCTCTTAGTATTTAAATATCATAATATAAGAAGTACTGTACAAGTTTCCACGGTGCCTCAAACACCTATTCAGAAATACTTACGGGCTCTTGGACTATTCCTTGACTCGTAATTTGGCTATTTCTTTTGTGCTGTTATTTTAACAAAGATATGCTCGGCGAGTCGACCTGTTCTAAGACACTTACGGAGGAATTCCGAAGTTTGCCCGGCGGCGTAGATGCGCCCGCTGATGCTGTAGGCAGCTTGCGCCGCCTTGGCCGCTCTTTGCCTCTATCACGAAAGACTAGTTAAACATCTTAAAATCTAATATTTTTATGCAAATGTATTCGTTTTTGATTGTTTGTGACGCTGTTGCAACAGTCAGCACGATACGAGTTTCATAAGAAAATGATAAACCGACTCCAAATACCCAAATGGCTACAGGTGTACCTTTAATATTTAGACAGTTCTCTCAATTTTTCCAGGATCCCATCATCAGGTCAGGATCTGACAACACCTGAACGACGTTTTGAGGTTTATTTGTTTTTTGTTCTAACGTCAAAACGGTAATACAGTCAGCAGCAGAAGTACCTAGGTGGACAGTCGAGGATCTCAAAATGCGTCGCTTTACACCGCGTATACATCATTTTGAGCTCCCCTACTGTTTGACGCTTCAAATTTAGTGAGGTTACAGTGTAAACTTAAGTAACGGCAAGTGTGGGTCGGGCGCGGCAAGGAACCCCTATTGCTCGTGTCCGACTCGCGCTAGGCCGATTTTAGACGGTCCTCGTTGACTAATGTGGTATGCAACTTGTCTAACTTTCTAATTTTTAGTACTCTTTACTCGACTCAAGTAGCATTTGAGTCGAGTAAAGAGTACTAAAACTTTTACTTCAGCTACACATTATGTAACATTAAAGATGATACTCACATAAACGGGATCAAAGGCACGTTTTTTTCGTGTATGCGAATAAGGATACATCACTCCCTGTAACAAGAAATCATTTCGGTTTCATTGGAAGCAAATTCATAAGGCCAACAAAATGGAGTGTTAAATTTTAATATAAATGTTAGTCTTCAGTTTCAGCAAATGTATTCGGTTCAATGCTGGATTGTAGTTCATAAACCGGTAATTAGAACTTAAGACCAATCGCATGTGGGCAAGCTCATTTAGGTTAACGAAAGCTTATGTCACACAAGCCGATTGTTACTTGTCTAGTCCTACTGGACGAGTGCTTACTTGGTCCTTCTTGAAATGATGGTGTGCGACGAGTGCTTGTTCTGTAGGGAATGCTTGAACGAACGCGTCTCGTCCTCGCACAGACAGAAACCATGTAAGAGTCAGGAGCGGATACTAACGAACGAGCACTTTGCCAGTTTATTTAAGGTGATGCAGGTGTGCGACGCGTGGTGGTTATGTAAGGAATGCTTGAACGAACGCATCTCATCCTCGCACAGGCAGAAACCTCTGAGTCAGGAGCGGATACTAACGAGCACTTCGCCCTCTTTGTAGGCGATGAAGATATTCGGCACGCGCTGGTCGTGTAGGTAGTAAGTGAACGCGCGCGTCTCGTGCTCACTCAGCTGACGCACGCCTGCGTACAAATCGCCACAGGGGTGCTCCGAGTGCAACTCTTCCGCTGATAACAAGAATATCCCAATATGAAGCGTATTAGTATTAGTAATAAAATATTTTTACTGCCACATCAATTGTAAAAAAAAATTATAGCGCTAGGAAATTGGCTAAAAATATAGTAAGTTGAGTCAAAGTGAAATACATTCAACGAATTTGATTCCTAGGCAACTGCACAACCTTGTCGGTTTAACTACTATACAATAATTTGGATTTCGTCATTTCGATTCGTCAGAATTGTGTCAGTGCGGGTCAAAGGATGATCCCCTTTCTGATCACAAGACGAATTAAGACTAATAAGGTTAGGTTAGGTTAGTTAACGTTTTAGCTCCATGAGATGAGAAGAAGAAGTAATTTTGACAGAATGACAAATAAAACTCCCACTGCCGCACTCAGAGACGTTAATTAAATTTCATGTTTGATTAAAGTTGCTGCTGTCACATTCTTTGCTATAGCAATAGAATAAGACAACACGTCACTAAACAACTATTAAATTTAATTGATATCTCTGAGTGCGGCAGGGCAGTAAGGGCCGTAGTAATAAACTCTTCTTAGCTGAGATACATCAAAATAAACGTCGAGCTATAGAAAACTGTAATTTTTGATGCATCTTGGGACAAGAATTACAGTTGAGATCAGTTTATTAATAAGGCCCTTAGTCGTCGTTGTTTGTTTAAGACTACGCCGAGCGCCCAGTGGCGCCCTTATTAGGTACTATTATTATTTTCTAATAAATTAAAGTAAAAAATAATAATCTCAGGATGTTTTTACTTGGTACTTGTACCGTGTTGTAAAAGTTTTAGGTCTAAATTGGGTTACGCATGCTAACACTATAATGCACTGACACATTCTATTTGTCATGATGGAGTTAAAGTGAGTCCGAAAAGGCGAACTACCTATACCCTTCTTCGCAACGCAATTTATTAAACCTACTTAGTTAATAAAACAATCGGATTACAAAATGGATATGGATATTGATATGGATATTGAAATTATCCTTCGTTATCGCCTTGATTAAGCGTGAGGTCGTAAGATCACATCCGCGTTAAATGCGTGTAGAAGCCGCTGTTCCCTCGAGAAAAACCTAATAGTTTAAAAAATATCTTCTCCGAACAAGCCAAGCAACTACGCTCATTGAAAACATTCTCATTGCTCATTGTTCGATAAAAATACCCTAAAGTTATAATTACACGGGTAAGTTTTTGAGCAATAAATTTTTAGAGGTCTTACTCTAATTTGGTGTAATAAAATGAGACGTCCGTACTGTCATAAACTTTATCTTTGCATATCTATCTACCTATGTAAATTTAAAATTATCATTTCCTGATTACAAAACGAAACGGTCCCTTTCTTACAGGATGCACGAATTACTGATAATATAATTACACAAGTAAATAGGGGTTCATATCTGAATATCGAAGAAGTCCAAAATATCGAAAGTTATTTGAACTTTGTGATGTATTAGCAATCATTAGGATAATTATGTTTCAAGTTTTTAATTTTTATCTCTGTCTTCTTCTTTGCACCCGCTGTGTAAATTTCTGTTTAGTTATTTGGTCGACTACTTGACTGGTAGAGAATGCCATTAGGCATTAGGTCCGCCATTTGTATGACCAGATAATTAATAAACAGATGGACTAATTTAGGTCGGTTAGTCGGAAAATTATCACAGTTCAACCTAACGGCGAGTCCATTGCGCTATGTTATCGTGTTTTTTAACACCTAACATGTCAGGTCCACCCCCCGCAGGCGAACGCGTGTTATGTTATCCACCCCAAGTGGCAAACGTGTGAGGAAAACACGAATAACATGGCGCAGCGGACCCGGCTTAACACTCCTCCTTGATTACCGACCCAAAAAGTACGTTCTATATCTTAAACATCATCATAGTAACCGTTCGATGTTTCGACTTCCGATGATTTGGACGTCGATATTTTAACTTTAGATGAATCAACTTTCGACATTTGATTATATACCCAACCAGTACGTTCGATATTTTAACCATCGGCATAATAACCGTTCGATATTTCAACTTTAGATGTTTCGGGTTTCTATATTTAAACTTTACATACCTATATTAACATTCGATATTCAGATACGTAACCGTAAATAGGGTAAGCTATATTGTTTCGATGTTGTTAGTTAGTATATTTTAGAATCTCTCTCTACTTAAGACTAAGTACTTCAATTGCAAATAATTATTACCCACTAACTTTAATTCGCTTCATTGTTAAGGCGTGTCAAATAATGACATATTTTTTAAGGATTGAAACAATTATTTGAGGTAAGAACAGCTATCTAAGTAATGTTCCTGTGATTGCATCAATAAGCATAACGTACTAAGTAATCAAATAAATCGATGTCACCGATCTAAGTACTATTGTAGATAATTTGAACAAGGCAGGCGTGAGTCCCGCGTGACTGACGCTGTTTGTGTTAAATAGGAAAAAGAGACGCAATAATAAAACAAAACAGTCAAGTGCGAGCCGGACTCGAACACTGACAACTCCGCATCTACGTTTTATTAGTATAAAATGCCTTTTAAAAACTTCAAAAAATCCTATATCTGCTTAGTGTCGGTACATGTAAAACTCTCCAAGACCGAAGAACGGACAGCTAACACACCGCTTAAACTGCTAAACCTACGGACTTGAAATTTTAACTGATTTATTACTCAAAAAACGAACGCCGTTTTTTTTCCGAGACTTAATTTTTCAGAATTTTTATTTTAAATTTCATCCAAATCCGTCTAGCCGTTGCAGCGTGAAAGAGTAACAAACCAACACAAATCGCATTTAAAATATTAGTAGAATCTATGATAATGTGAGAAAAAGCACTCGTTTTATTAAGAGAAAATAGGAATGTAAACGAAAATTAAAAAATCTCGTACCTACAAGTGATAACTTATGATATATTTTATCTGACATCTAGCCACTGACCGACAACCCTTCGTATGGTACCGTTGGTCATTGGCTCATGACGTTTTGCTTCCCTCTCGTGTAAAAATGTCGTAAACGAGGTAACCTGGTATCCACTGGTACTCGAAGTTCCGGTCGAGGTTGACGCCGTAGCATGACTGCACCGTGCAGCGCAGCCCGTACTTCTCGCAGGCCTCGCAGGCCTTGCGCCCCTTGCACTCCTCCCACGACTGCCGCAAGTTCTTCATCCACTCGCGCCGCTGCTCGATCAAACGATCACAAAAAACACTATTATAATCAAGCATGTTTTAAGCTTATGACTGCACCGAGCAAACGTCGAGCGTCCAGTGGTAGTATTTACTATTATTGTGTTTTATTTTCTTATTTAAACTTTTTGGTCGTTTTCAAAAAAATTGACAACATTTAATTGAAACAAAACTTAATTTATTTATTTGTGTAACTAAAGTTACCCATATAGTTTGTATGACTGACTTTTACAATATTTTTGAAAACGACCCATTACACAATACACAAAGAAGGTACAAACGGCAGGCTTAATGCTTAAGAGCATTTTTTACCAGTCAACAAATTGGCTAAACAGAAACGATTTAAGGTTGGTGCTGATAAGGAAATAATAAAAACAAAATATAAATTTTCTACTGAACTACAGAATTAAAAGGGGGATCGTCCGTCGCATGACCGTACACTGTGCCACAGTATACAGTATGTAAACTTACTAAAACCATTTATTTGAACCCGAGCATGTCTAGGCGATAGATAAGGTTGGGGTATATAAATTATTGAAATCTTAACACTTTTTCAAATTTAAATAAAGAATGCACTGAACGCAAGTTCAATAATCTGTTACGATGAAAACATTACATACGGGTCTTATAATGGGCACTGAACAACGAAGTAAACATTACACATGGGATGATACTTTTAGGGTTAACCGACTTTGAAAAAGGTGAGATGTTATAATTTTTATGCAATGATAAAATTAAAAATATTCGACACACACTAGCAAAAAATGTCGTAAAACACTTAACTCAACTAGTGTTGCGGACGGCGAGCTCGTTAGATTTTAAGACCCTTTTTATTTGTTGATTTGTGTTTTTGATTTGGTTTAAGTAATGAAAATAAAGATTAAATCATGTAGGCTAAGAAATAGCTCTTAAGTTAACTTTAAGGTATTATTAAGTTAGGTTAAGTGTTTGTTTTATTTGAGCATGAGGGCGAGGGGCCGCACGACCGTCGCACACGAGCCCAGGAACCAAAATAAACAATGGCGCGGCGTGCGGCGAGTTTTGTTCTCGCGACAATATTTATAGGTCGGGGTGGGGAGTGTGGCTTAAGTATAAATACGTTATGACGCAATTAGCTGCCACACTCACACCCGACCCGCTACAGCGACCGGACGCATGCCGGCGCGTAGTTTATAAATAGTAGGTTAATGTTTTATGTTTAGTTTTAAGATAGATGTAAGAACCTAGACATAGTTTAGTTCGTAAGTTGGAAAAGTGGGCGTTGCCCACCAATATAGTAGGGATAAGTTATTGTATATAAATGAACGTTCACTGGTCAAAGGCGAGTAGAACCTGGGAGAACCTTGAAGAGAGAACAACAGAACCTTGAACAGAGCCTTTGACCAGTGAACCGAACCCGACAACCGCAATAGATCAAGTTTCATACAGTCCACTCTTTTATTTACGTTTTGAGCTACGAAGAGACCGGTTGAGTGCCCCATCCTCAACATCGCCTGGTCCTTCGAACCGGATCTACAGCCACAACAACAATGGTTGTCACACGATCTCAAGCCGATTGCACCGACACGCAAGAACGTCAGCAAGAACTGGAGCGTCAGCAGCAACGTCGACAATAACGGCTGCAGTACGGCGAACAAACATTGCCGGACCTTCTGCTCCTTCCGAACCTCTTGGGGTAGAAGTCGATCCGACTGCCCTTATTGCGGACCCTCAAATATGGCGCGCTGAGCTCGAGCGACATTTAAATACCTCAAGACGAGATAAGGCCCCGACACTCGACCCCGTCTCCGGACGAGATGGCTTAGGCCGTTACGAGTGTACGGTTGCCCGCGATCATAAAGCGCCAGCGCACGTTCCCGTCCCCGGACGAGATGGTTTCGGCCGTTACGTGCGCCAGGCTGCTGATCCTGCGCCAGCGCACGTTCCCGTCCGCGGACGAGATGGCTTAGGCCGTTACGTGCGCCAGGCTGCTACCGCCGCACCGACGCACGACCCCGTCTACGGACGAGATGGCCTCGGCCGTTACGTGCGCTCGGTTGCTGGCGGCGATGATAGTGCGCAAGTGCCCGACACCGTTTCACGAGACGATTTCGATCGTTACGGGCACTTGGACGCCGCTACATCGAACCGAAACGAGCCGAGCGCCGCCGATCCCGGGCGCTCTACGACGCTACGCGATACTAACGCGCCGTCACGAATTGGTTTGAACAAAACTGTTATTTTCCGCCAAACGCCCGCCGCATCCAGATGCTCAAATAACACAGCAATGCTCATGCGGCAAGCCGAATACGAGGCCGAACAGAAAATGCTCGAGATTAACCGCCGAGAGCTCGAACTAGAAAAGCGGATGATACAGAGCAAGCTGGCTTCACAGTTGGATATAATAGAAGCCGAGGGATCACAACGAGGCAGCGAATTGAGTCAACCCGAAATACTCGTAGAGAAACAAGTGGATTCGTGGTTAGATCAATGCGCGATAAATCAAACGAACCCGAACCGAACTGCGAACATGTATGAATCTACGCCTCAACGCGAACCACGACCCTCGACACAAACACCGACCCGTGAGCGCAGCACTAGCAGCAACCGTGGGATAGCTCAATTAGCCGACGCTATTGAGAAAATGTCGCGCCAACGACCGCCACCACGTCAATTATACGAACTGCCGGCATTCAGCGGAGCAAACGGCGAATGGCTGCCGTTCCAAGCTGCCTATACTGAATCTACGAAGGCGTATTCATTCAAGCCTACTGAAAATATGGCACGGCTAAGGTCATGCCTAAAGGGAGCCGCCCGCGAGACCGTTTTGTCGCTGCTGCATACAGCAAAGTCGTGGCAAGCGTAGATAAATGGAAATATCTCCACAACCCGCTGCTCACGAGGGAGATACTGGATCGATTGAGCCCGCATCTGAAATCCAGATTTTGCGACTACGCAGAACTCAACGCTGACACGGAAGATCCAGAGGTCGTCGTACTAATGAAGTTTTTAATGCGAGAGGCAGATCGCGCCTTACGCTTCACTTACTCGACGGCGCCTACTGGAACGTCAACAACCGCAGCCCCGCCACCGAACCGACGGGAGCTGCGCCCCTTCAGACCGAACGCTGGCATAGCGCCACGCCGACCGAACCCGGTTTACTCCGCCGAGCAAATCGAACCATGCTTGAGCTGCGGAGGGAACCACGAAACAACACAGTGCAAGAAGCTGCAAGCACTGTCAGTCTCTGCCCGGTGGGGTTGGGCCAAAGAAAACCGAATATGCTTCAAATGCATGAACAAGAAACATCGGCGAGATCAATGCCGAGCTAAAGGATGCAGCGTCGAAGGATGCCCGCATTCACATCATCAATTACTGCACGTGAGCGAACCGAACCAAGCGCCGGCGCCTAGATCACAAGCGCCGGCGCCCCGATACCCAGCGCAGGTACACCGAACCCAAGCGCCGGCGCCCCGAACCTAAGCGCCGGCGCCCCGAACCCAAGCGCCGGCGCCTCAAGCGGCGCAGGCGCCACAACAAGAAGCGTCAGAAGCACCTGAGTTCGTTACGAACACAACGAACTTTGCCACGGGCGCACCGACAGTGCTACTGAAAGTAGTTCCCATCACTCTATACGGGCCTAAAGGACGAGTAGAATCCTACGCACTGCTGGACGAGGGATCAACCGTCAGCCTTATCGATCATGATCTCGCCTTAGAAATAGGCGCCACCGGACCCGAGGCGCCACTGTACATCAAAGGCGTGGGCGACATGACGCAACAACAAAAGAGCCGCAAAATTGAAGCCGACGTCTGCGGCAGATACGGCGGTCCGATACACCGTTTAAAGCTGCGAACCGTGCGCGGTTTGAATCTGCATAAACAAGCAATAAGCAAGACGCTATTACAGAACCACGCCCACTTGACGGGACTCGACGGAGCATGCTACAACACTGCTGCGCCGCGATTGCTAATCGGAGCCGACCATTGGCACGTAATGGTCTCTAGAGAGACCCGAATCGGGCGTGCAAACGAACCGGCGGCGGTGCTCACCGATCTCGGTTGGGCAATTTATGGCACCGCACCGCGCACGATAAAGGCGCAAGGCTATGAAACCGCCCTATATCTAACCACAGAGCGGGACGAGCTACACGATCTCGTGGAACGTCACTTCGCCGTGGATTCCTTAGGGGTGGCCCTGAAAACGAAAGTGCATCCCCTAGACGAACGAGCAACCCGGATTTTTAACGATACCGTCCGGAAAATAGACGGCCGGTACGAAGTGGGCCAATTATGGCGGGATGACGAACCGAAGCTCCCGCCCAACTTTCAAACGGCCTACAACCGACTGCTGGGCATAGAAAGAAAAATGGACAAGGATCCTAAAATCGCAGAAGAATACACGAAACAAATCGAGAATCTGCTAACAAAAGGCTACGCGGCAGAGATAACCGAACCCGGAACGAGCCCTATTAATTATTATCTGCCGCACTTCGCCGTCAGAAATCCGAACAAGCCCGGGAAGATTAGGCTGGTTTTTGACGCCGCCGCTACATGCCGAGGAATAAGTTTGAACGATCAACTATTAGAAGGCCCGGATTTACTGCAGTCACTCCCGGGAATTCTGTTTCGTTTCCGGGAGAGGGCCTACGCCGTAACAGCAGACGTACAGGAGATGTTCCTCCAAATAAGGATACGAGCCCCCGACCAGCCATCACAATTATTTTTATGGAGAGGGAACGAGCGGCACGGACAGCCACGAACCTACGTGATGAAATCTATGATTTTCGGAGCCGCAAGTTCGCCTTTTCTAGCGCATAGCGTGCGCAACCGGAACGCGTTAGATAACGCTACCGAGCATCCTGACGCCGTAGAGGATGTAATGAATAACCATTACATGGACGATCTAGTGGCTAGTTACGCCACCGAACCGGAACTCATACACCGATCCATGGAGATAGCGGCCTCCCATAAAAAAGGCGGCTTCATTTTGCGCGGGTGGACCTCAAACTCGCGCGAATTAATAAAAAGAATACCGCCTGAGCTACGAACAGAGGGACCTACGCCGCTGGGAGACAAAACACCGAAAGTACTGGGAATGTACTGGGAGCCAAACGAGGACGTTTTGGGCTTCAACACCACGCTAATAAGGGTCCCAGCCGACGTCAAAGAGAAGAAAAGAGGGCCCACGAAAAGAGAAGCACTAAGCGCTGTAATGAGCATATACGATCCGCTGGGCCTAATATCACAATACGTTATAACGGCCAAGGTCCAGCTACAGCGACTGTGGGCCCTCAAGATGGGCTGGGACGAGTCGCTACCCGAAGAAGAACGCGATAACTTTAGCCAGTGGCTAAACGCAATGAGCAGCGTCGCTACGTTGCGCATACCCCGAAGCTACTTCAAGACGGGGGGAGGGGTCCGCCCGCAACTACACATATTTGTGGACGCCAGCGAACAAGCCTACGCAACTGCCGCATACTGGAGGACCAACGAACCGAACCCCGAAGTCGAGTTGATAACAGCAAGAGCTAAGGTCGCGCCCATGAAGCAATTGAGTATCCCTCGGCTGGAACTACAAGCCGCGGTGATCGGCGCGCGCCTTAGCGAAATCATCAAGCGAGAACACCGCTACGCGATTAGTGACGTCACATTCTGGACCGACTCGCGGACAGTTTTACATTGGGTGCGAGATGACGCACGCCGATACAGCCCTTTCGTCGCCCACCGCCTCGGCGAGATAGCCGAAAGAACCAAAATTTAACAATGGCGGTGGGTGCCGACAAAAGAAAACCCGGCGGATGACGCGACACGCGCTGATTGCAATCGCGTAATCAAGATAACCGATCGCTGGTATACCGGGCCTGCGTTTCTTCGACGTCCGGAAGAGGACTGGCCCCAGGAACCCGCGCAGCAAGAAGAGCCCGAACCGCCGACCTGCGCACACACAACAAACCAACCGAGGGAGTACCCGCTACCGGACATAAGCCGCTTCTCGAATTATAAGCGGCTTATTCGAGCCACCGCCTACGTTCTGCTCTTTATAGAAAGGTGCCGCAAAGAAAGCAACGTTATGCAACCGCGGCACCTAGAGCGAGCAGAGCTTTTATGGCACAAGAAAAGCCAAGCGGACGACTTTTCCGAAGAAATAAAGGTGTTAGAGCACGGGGGGAGAGTACCAAAGAAAAGCCAGTTATACGTTTTAGACCCCGTGCTCGAGAATGGCCTAATAAAAATGCATGGACGCATAAACGCCGCTCCAGTGCGGATAACCAAGAATCCGGTGATTTTGAACGGCAGACACCCGTTAGTGCGCCTTATGATACTACAGGCGCACTGCGACGCGGCACATTCATCACACGAGCGAGTGGTGAACGATTTACGCCAGCACTACTGGATACTGCACTTACGACCTACTGTGCGCGCGGTCGCGCATAATTGCCGCACGTGCCTAATAAGAAGAGCGCGCCCGCACGCGCCGGCCATGGGCGACTTGCCGCTGGCGCGCCTCGAACCGAACAAAAGGCCATTCACCAATTGTGGAGTGGATTATTTTGGCCCTCTAACCGTGACCATCGGACGTCGCCACGAAAAGCGATGGGTGGCACTATTCACGTGTTTGACCACCCGAGCTGTACACCTGGAGCTGGCGGCGAGCCTAACTACTGACTCTGCAATAATGGCGCTAAGGCGCATGGCAGCGCGTCGCGGCTGGCCCAAGCTAATATACAGTGATAACGGAACCAATTTCCACGGCGCCGACGTCGAATTACGGGCTGCCTATCAAGAATGGTTGCCGGCGTTGCGCGACTATGCGCTGCAGCACCGGACCGAATGGCGCTTCATTCCTCCCGGCGCGCCGAACCAGGGAGGAGCGTGGGAGCGACTAGTGCGGTCGGTTAAAACCGCACTCACCGCTACACTCAACACGAAGGCACCCAAAGAAGAGGTGTTGGCGACACTACTGACAGAGGCCGAGCATACAGTTAATGCCCGACCTCTCACCCACGTCTCCGTCGACCCCCGAGACGAGGAAGCCCTAACTCCTAACCATTTTTTGTTGGGGGGTTCGACGGGGCTACCGAACACCGGCCCGTGCGAAGAGGGCGACCGAAGAAGCTGGAGAGCCAGTCAAGCTCTGGCGGATCACTTCTGGACGAGATGGGTCCGGGAGTACCTCCCAACGCTCGCCCCACGACGATCTCCAAGCGGAGGCGAGCGTCCCCTTCAAGTTGGGGACTTAGTCATCGTGATCGACTCTACGCTGCCCCGCAACGTCTGGCCCCGTGGCATCGTCGTGGAAACTTATCCTGGTGCAGACGGCGGCATCCGGAGTGCGACGATAAGAACAAAGGGAGGAGAGTTCCGGCGCCCCACGACGAAGCTCGCCGTCCTTCCAGTGAAGCAAGATGGCTCCGACTAGGAGTCTTCGCCGGGGGGAGAATGTTGCGGACGGCGAGCTCGTTAGATTTTAAGACCCTTTTTATTTGTTGATTTGTGTTTTTGATTTGGTTTAAGTAATGAAAATAAAGATTAAATCATGTAGGCTAAGAAATAGCTCTTAAGTTAACTTTAAGGTATTATTAAGTTAGGTTAAGTGTTTGTTTTATTTGAGCATGAGGGCGAGGGGCCGCACGACCGTCGCACACGAGCCCAGGAACCAAAATAAACATTGGCGCGGCGTGCGGCGAGTTTTGTTCTCGCGACAATATTTATATAGGTCGGGGTGGGGAGTGTGGCTTAAGTATAAATACGTTATGACGCAATTAGCTGCCACACTCACACCCGACCCGCTACAGCGACCGGACGCATGCCGGCGCGTAGTTTATAAATAGTAGGTTAATGTTTTATGTTTAGTTTTAAGATAGATGTAAGAACCTAGACATAGTTTAGTTCGTAAGTTGGAAAAGTGGGCGTTGCCCACCAATATAGTAGGGATAAGTTATTGTATATAAATGAACGTTCACTGGTCAAAGGCGAGTAGAACCTGGGAGAACCTTGAAGAGAGAACAACAGAACCTTGAACAGAGCCTTTGACCAGTGAACCGAACCCGACAACCGCAATAGATCAAGTTTCATACAGTCCACTCTTTTATTTACGTTTTGAGCTACGAAGAGACCGGTTGAGTGCCCCATCCTCAACAACTAGCCTAGCAACTGGTTGGAAGAGATGGTTTTAGTAAGTTTACATACTGTATACAGTGTGTTACCGGCATGCGGGTATTTATTAAAACTGCCTATAATATGTTGCTTTAGCAATCGTTTGCAAATATTATCAATTAAAAAATAATTAAAATAACTTTACAATTAATTGTCTTAGATACTGTCAAATTTTAATGTAGTGCATGTGCTGCGTGTTCATCGTTAAAACCATCGCTGTTGCAAGCAACCAAGCAAGGTACCAAAGTACAAGGCATGTCGTGGTACGGGGACAGATCATAATAATCAAAGTATCCGTCGACTGTCAGCTACACTTGTCAAATTCCTGGCAATTAAAATTTTGTTAGAAAGTTAACAAAGCCTGAATAGTTGTTTATTAATTAAATTAATGTCATAGTTACGTTACACATATAGGTACGTTATTTTAACGTAGGTACTTCAAAAAAAGACAGGGTGCTGGTAACACACTGTATATAGCTGAAGCAGTAAATAAACTAGGCCTACTTTTCGAGATAAATACCTACTCTCCAATTGAGCGTAAGAGTTGTCCCCTAAATTTTAGTAAAATTGAAAAAAGTTTTTGTTTAATGTAAGTACTTCATCTAGTTAGTGCAATATCAATATTTCGTGTGGTCTGCGACAACGAATCCGTTAGCACATTGAGAAAAAGTGGCCGCCATCTTGAACTTTTTAATTATTCGACTGATTGCTTTCAAAATCGATATCCGGGGATATTTATGATCTCCAATATGGAATCGGTTGACAGAAAATCTTGTTGGAGACCATTAATATCCCCAGATATAAATTTTGGAAGCAATCAGTCGAATAACTAAAAAGTTCAAGATGGCGGCTATGTTTTGTCATTCTGTTTACGGGTTCCTTGTTGGAGACCATAAATATCCCCAGATATCGATTTTGGAAGCAATCAATCGAATAACTAAAAAGTTCAAGATGGCGGCTGCTTTTTGTCATTCTGTCAACGGATTCCTTCATGGAGACCATATAATATACCCAGATACCGATTTTGGAAGCAATCAGTCGAATAACTAAAAAGGTCAAGATGGCGGCTACTTTTTTTATTCTGTGAAGGATTCGTTGTCGGAGATCACACAGATCCCCAGATATCGATTTCAGAAGCAATCCGTCGAATAACTAAAATAAAGAAGAAATAATATAAAATGCAAAGGAAAGTATTGGTTTCGACACTCGAGTCTCAGCACTGCCAAGTCCGCTTCGCGGTCTCGTAGAGGCGCGTGCGTAGGGTTGCCAACCGTACTATATTATATAGTATTGTACTATATTTTGACTCTCTGTACTATATACTGTTGAAGAAATATATAGTACGCAAAAATACTATATTTTGGGGGATTTTACAAAGTACTTCAATTTACACACATAACTGACGTAACACACGTTCCAAGTGAATTTTATTAAATAGAGTCACAGAATGCTAGTAAGTATAGTTTACCCCAAAATGAAGAGTTGTCTTAAAGTACTATATTTTTTTACTGAGTACTATATTTTTTACACTTTTTTTTGGAAATACTATACTTAAATCCCCCAAAAATAGTTGGCAACCCTACGCGTGCGTGTGAGTGCGTCGTTTTGGACATTTGTTCCTAGTTTCTTTACTGCTTTAGCTATATATACAGAGTGTTTGGCACTCGGGTGTAGGCGTTTTACAGGTGATAGTAAGGGAAATTCTGAAAATTATTGACCACATTTACTATTATGCTAAGTTTCACGGTTTCCGAGATATTGATCATTTTAATATGAATTTTTGTATATTTTTCCATATGTCCGTGATACGAAAAACCCCTTCATTCAAGTATTAATAAAAGAAAAAAACAGTGTTTTCTTGCAAGATTTGAATCACTATGAAATAAGGAAGTTTTAAAGCTACATGCCATTTTTTTCCCTTACAACTTTTTGAGCATACTTGGTGAAAAACCAACGCGGGGTTCTCTTAGTATGGAGAAAGTAACTCTGCACGTTTACTCCCGTAAAACGCCTACACCCGAGTGCCAAACACCCTGTATACTGTGACTGAGCTCTGCCAATGGAATCAGTAGGTGGCCAAAGTTTCTAACCTGTGCAAAAAAGTGGTTTGCCAAAATCTTAATTGAGGGGTAATATTTTTTGCTAATTGTTTCGACATTTTTGTACTGGTCAAAATATATTCCTTAGCAATAAACCATTTGTTATAATTATAATATAACAAAAAACTATTTCCAACCTATAATTGTTTTGCTAAGCGTAGCTGCGTATTCATCCTTGATCAAATTATTTTCCTAAATTGAAACACACCTCCGTTTGTTTGTAGGGGACCTTTAAACATCATACTTGCGGGAACGTCATGGAGTAGTCGTATCCGTCAGGGTTCAAGACGGGAATGACCCAGAAACGGTACTTCGAGAGGAGCTCGGCGTGGGCCTCGCTGCGCTCGATCAGCTGGTACAGCAAGTACAGCGCGGCGGTGACTGCGTGGTGATCACGCCCTTGTATACCTTTCGGGACAACGTCAATTCGCTTTACACTTGTAAAGATAACACAGTATTGCAAACAGGGGCGACGCCTAAGGGAGTAGCTACCCTGCTGTTTTAACCTTTTTCATGCCGGATATAAACGTCAAGGTTGACAGCGTAAAAAGGACCCGAGTGTCTATGAAGTAAGTTTGACAATAGCTCTGGTGTTTTGCTGTCATTGGCGTGACGAGGGTGACGACTTTTGTTTTGATAGTGATGTGATGTGACTAGAATAGAGGCATCCTTACTTAATCCTCAAGGTTGGCAACGCATTTGTAATCTAGACGTCGCTGATATACAGTGTTATTGGTAATTTGACGTATTCCCGTTATGAGATGATAGGGGTGACTATTTGCGATAATTTTAACCCCCATATGCATTATGCAATAGTACAGGGCCTCAAAACCCACTAAAAATGAGGTGTGCTAGTTTACCTAATCTATGCCATAAAAAAAACACTTTAATGCTAATCCACCTAGGTAAGGAAACCAAAATATACCCACCCACAGACGACAGAGCATAAAAGGGATGTGGATTTCCAATGCCCATTATCTAATTTTATCTTATTGGTGGGGTCCTTACGTATACACTTCGGCCCTATAGGATCTTTGTGTAATTAGTAATTACCCCTATTTTAGCGCTTAATCGAATATAGACGCGATGTCTAGTAAGATCACCTTGTAGGATGCCCCACCACGTACAAAATTAATAGGTAGGGGGACATCGCGAATGCAGCCTTTTTTGTTTTTTGTTTTGTTTTTAAAGTTTTTTGGTTCAGCTCTGGTCAACTCTTTCTATGAAGAGCTTTGTATGCCCCAAGCCTGCCGTGGTTTTCCACTTTTTCTGGTGGTTTTCTAGGGCATTATTTATGTGTTTTAAGTATACTCAACATTTTTATTGGGTGACTGTACATGATTGTATTGATTATAAGTAGGTATTATTGAAATGAAAGTAGAGGTACAACGTATACTACTCGTATTAGTTACATTATTAGTTCTATTTTAGTAGTTACTTTTGCTGATGTGTATGTGCTACATTTCTACACAACCTAATTATTTCACCTGCTACTATCAACACTGTGTGCTTGGCTGATACTGTCTGACCGCTGCTCGGGTCATCTACCGTCATCATATAAATCGGGTTCTCCATAGTAGTATAATTGTTTTTGGTAATATCAATCCAGTTCGCTATGGGACTCCTTTCTGCCCATTTCTTCATCTGCGTTACTACCTGCGCCAGGACAATTTGATTTATTAACATGAAGTAAGCTGTAAGCTATTAATTGACGTAAGGTAGACGTCCGAGTGCTCAGACAGTACTTTTATCAACACCTCATTGGGCTCAGGGCGACATTGTCCACAGTCCTATTTCGTCACCTTCTTAACTTTTCCACAATGCCATGTCGTCGGCATGTAATTCCTAATTTGTACCTTGCTAACTCGTCCACAATTTTATATCGTCGATTTCCTATCTTGTCCACATTCCTATATTGTCAATAGTGCTAACTCGTCCACATTCCTATCTCGTCTATAGTGCTAACTGGTCCACAATATTTAATCGTCCACATGACTCAAACGTGGCTTGATGTGATGTTCAATTTTCAAACGATTTTTAGAGGCTTAGTGTGTAGAGGCAGAATATTCCGTTTAATACTAAACTGCCAGTTTGTTATACGTGTTCTTTGATAGATTTGTTCTTGCTCCCGCGATTACGACGTTTGTACTAAAGGATGAGTTTGTAAAATATCAAAAAATTATACATTGTAACACACCCACGGCGTCGAATCATGGGATTTGTGAAGAGTAGTGAACGAGTTTAGAAGTTGACCTCACAATATAAATGTGGATGAGTTGGCACTGTAGACTATATAGGAATGCGGACCATGTAGGAATGCGGACCATGTAGGAATGTGGACGAGTTAGGAAGGTGACAATATAGGAAAGTGGACGAGTTAGGAAGGTGACAACATAGGAATTCCCTAGAATTGGAAAAGTGGGCCATATGGCATTGTGGATAAGTTAAGAAGGTGACGAAATAGGACTGTGGACCAAGTCGTCCTTAACTCCTCATTTTAGTGATGAGAAATATTTTTAAATAAAGAAAATGTCTGATAGCAAAAGTACCTGACATTAAGCTACTGATAGCATCCGATTAACGCACCACCATATAAAACAAATTCCATTTAACAAAAGTAAAGGTCACATCTCCTAAAACACATAATAATGTTTTGTTAATATATGTATAAACGAACATAAAATTACGACGCAAATAAACATTTTCTTTTGGCATTTCGAGCTCTCGGACGTCTACCTTATAGATTGCAAGGTCGAGAGAAAAACTTTGTAATGATGAAAATCAATGCTGAAATGAAAAACGTTAACAGCCAACGTGGTAATGCAATTAAAGCTTTGATTTCTGCTCTGCCAAATCATATAGCAGCATCTCTCACCAAACATCTGTAGTGCCTGATGGGTTCCTAGTGTATTTCCGTTTTTTTATTTATTTAATTTCGTATTCAGTCATTGATTAATTAAACATAAAAACTGTTGTTTTTAGATTTATTGAACCTCACATAAAATATGGTAAACTATTTTTATTGTCATTTTTAAATTTAATAAGAATTAGATTACCTACCCTTACATTGTTTATATTTATTACAATAAAACAACCATTAAAGTGCAAATCGGACTCGATCACAGAAGGTTCCGCACCTACGTCTTATTTGTATGAAGTACTAGAACCCTCATAAGGTCCGGCTGCTGCTGCAGGTGTCATTATATTTCAGAAACCACACCGCACTTTACACGTTGGTATAAAAAGGGGAACCGTAAATGCCATTTGAGACGGCCGGCCTAGCCAAGATGCAATCGCCGCTAACGTTTTCTTTCCTATCGTCTTGAAATGTATGGGATCACGTGGTTTATCTAAACGAATAGCTAAGTGCTCGCCAAATCCTTATATTCGATCGTCTTAACCCTTAATCAAACGGGACAATTTTAAAAAGATAAAGGAATAGAAACTTTATTAAGACAAAAATAAAAGACAGAAAAATAAATGAAAACTATAAAATTAAGTGGAAAATAGTTTCCCAACATTTGATTAAGGGTTAAGTATATCGAAACGAACAGAAAAACGCCCAGTGCTGCCAAATGGCTAGCCTAGTGGCACTCTTGACGTGCATTCTGTTCTGTATTCAGTACAGTACAAAACAGAAAACTACTCGAACGCCGAAGACTTAAAGAAAAACGCTCAAGTAAACAATTCAAAATGGCGATTTCTGAATCAGCTGAGCGTGAGTGAGCTGTAAACAACGAAAAATGCTTAGTAAAAGCTTCAGAATCATCGAGGTCGAGCAAGTACCGAACTGCCGACGCTTTCTTGCGAGAAAGATTTCCGACACATCAATTACTTACTCGGCTACAATAATGTAATATTTAAACCACTTTGGACTCCGTTAGGTACCCTTGCTACTTTAAAAGAGGACCAGGGTAGTTCTATACGAAGCAAATGTAGGAATGATGTGAATTACGGTAACTAACTACTTACAATAATAAGAACTGAACCATTCGACTTGTAATGTTCTTGACTATGTGCAACCTTATTACAAACGGAAGATAATAAAATCTACTTTAGTTTGAACGATTACCGTTGAGCACTGAACTCTGGTCACAAAACAAATATAATATTAGGTACTGTTCAGAGGACGTTTGTTTAAATTCAACATTAAACGATGAATTGTCGTTTTATAAGCTGCCAGTGGTTTCAGTGAGGTAAGTATCTGCTTGTATTTCGATGGTTATAGAACTGTTAAGTAGGTAGGTATAGGTAGGTAAGCACCCCGTCACCCGAAGAATATAAATAAGATCGATTTATATAATAGTTTCCTATTTTGAATCAGTACCTATAACGAAGTAAGTAAATATACATACATACATACATACATACATACATACATACATCTGCATAAAATTAGGTTGTAGAGTTGGGCCACCACTCGGAGCATTTAAAAATGTCGCCAAAAATAAGAGGAAACTTGTTTCTTTATGTCAAAAGGAAAGAATAAATTAGGCTTAAGCTTGTCTTAATTTGAGAATTTATTGTTATTTTATTATTATTTTACTGAATAAATGACTCAATCATGTACATTAGTAAATAATCAGTTACTTTTATTCTTGAATAGAGACCAGAAGGGCTATTGCTTAACGCACTCGCAATCGCAATTGTTTTCATTTTGAAAATCGAAGGCTTGTCTGCATACAAAATGAAAACAATTGTTCCGATTTGAAGCCAATTGAGATTGCGAGTGCGTTAGGCAATAGCGACGCTGTTGTTGCTTCGCTTCTATTTAAATAATTTAAAAAACCTACTTACACATCAAAATATTTCAAACCGGTTTTAATCACTAAGCTTTTCATAGACAAACAGGCAGACAAAATCATTGCAAAAAGGTTGGCTAACTCTGAAATGTTCGATTGACCTTGACACTTCAGTCAGTGACATATCTGTCATAGTTTTTGGTCTTAAATTAGATTTTCGAGTGTAGTGTAATATAGGTAATAAATAATTTAGGAACTAAACGTACCTCGGGAAGCGTACGAGGACATTGAAAACTTAATGGTCTTAGCTTTAGTAAATTGCAAGCTGGGCGACCTTGGTCCCTTAAAAGATTCTGTAATGTCAAGTTTTCTTCCTCAGTTGAAAGGGAAATTGAAGTACTAGTTTCAAAAACAGTAGTAGTAGTAGTCGTTTGTTCCATGGATGTTTCTTTGGTAGCCAATTTGTCGTCATTTTCAATTTCATTGTCCAATACGTCATGACGAGTAAGGAGTCCTTCGAAATCATTTTTTGATTCTAAATCGTCTTTTCCTCCTACACTGACATTCATTTCGTTTTCATTAGAATCTTCTGCGTCCATCTTACGAAAATCATCGATCCCTGAAGACCCTAAAAAATCTTTAATCTCTTCTGCGCTTATTTTACTATTAGCATCGATTTCTAAAGAATCCGGATCTTTTTGTTTACTCATTTCAGTTTCTTCCTCGTTATATAATGGCATATGATCGGCAGAACCTTGATTGTCCATTAGGGGTTTTGGCTTCGTATGTACTTCAACTTCATTCCATTCGTTTTTGTCAGTAATTTTAGTTGTTATATCAGCAGCCGTAAACAAATCTTTTTTTGCTGTTGATTTTTCTTTAGCACTATGATCGTCTCTCTCTTCAGAAGTAAACATCATATCCACAGGACTTGATTCTTCGCTAGGAGTTTCAATTATCTTTAATGATTCCGTGTTCACTTTTGTTCTGCTTGGACTTTCTTTATCAAATGACAGTGTTGTACGGAAGGGACGATATGAAGGTTTGCGAAACATCTATTGAAACAAATACTGATCATATTAAACGCTTATTAAGTAACTAGTAAAATAACATAAAAACTGATAAAACTTACAGATTCACCAAGAGGTGGTGCTGATAGCATTGATGTTCCAGTACTTCGAGTGAAGAAAGCTACTGGAGAAATGGGAGGCGGTTGTCGACCAATAGACGTTGTAGACCGCGTAATAAACTGCGGGCTGGCCGGGGGACTGTCGTCCCTCAGCGGATTTTTCGCCACGTAGTCTTGAAATGAAGGCCTGTACCTCGAATGTCCTGTGGTTTGCCAATGACTAAAAACAAAGTTCTGCTAACTCAAATCAAGATGAAACGTTTAAAAAATTACCTTTTATCAAGTGTTGTGGTACAGGCATTGCCGGAGCCAGGTATAAATCATCGTCGACTTGCGTGACTTTAATAGTAGTCGGGGGAACGAACCGTGTGTAATCGAGAGGCACGACCGTCGGCCCGATATGTGTGGCAGCTGACGGGAGCGCCGCTCCCCCAATAATAATCTTTTCCGAAGCCTTCGTCGCTCCCTCAATGTTAATGGCCATAACTGGGTTTGCATTAGGAATGGACGGACTTACAACATCATCGTCCACTTTTACTATGAACTCTGGCTTAGTCACTTGGTTGGATCGCCACCGAGTATAATCTGGCAATGCTCTTTTACCACGAAAATCTGGAACAAGGTGTGAAGAACGGGGGTAAAATTATTGCACACCCCAGTTCGATTGGCCAACCTTAAGGTTACGTACACGAAATGGGACACGACGGATGTTCATTATCTTTAGTTAAATTGGTCTCTATGCTGAAACATACTTGTATAAATTGTAATACTATCAAAAATATACGTATTTTCATGATAATAAAAATCTGACCATCATCATTTGACATACATCAATCATGGTGGACAAAATGTTGACAATTATATTGTCTTCTGTAATTTATGCAACGAAAGGTCGCCAGCTTGTTTATTCTGGATGTTATTTCAAGACCGATTTTGTTGATACCGCAAATCCATAGCATAAATAATAAAAAGACACATGTGTTTATTGTGAGGTAGGTATTTCAATACGTTAATTTGTTCAAATTATCTAACGTCTGATATACATAGGTGCATGTATTAAATCACGCCTCTTTCCAAGAAGGTTAGGCAGAAAGCACTGATATAAACTCTGACCAATGAACAAAACACAAAGTACTTAATCACTTCGTTTTAAATAATAAATAATACTTAAATAGTACCTACTCTGTGCATACGAGTGTCTTAGAAACATATGTTTGACATTTTCGTACATTAAGAAAAAAAAGTAGTTCAGGAAGAAATTTTAAATAAATAAATTATTTATTACAATCATGCTTATACAGTTTAAAATCTATATAATTGCCATTTTGTACTTCTTTGGTGCTTTGTTTATGTTGCTATTTCCGCCAAGGAATTACAAGCAGTATGTTCAGATCCTTTTATTATTTGATTTGCGAAATAATACCTTAATTTTCTGCGTGTTATTTGTGTAAAGGTCGGGTGCTAAGATGCGGATCACTCATAGTGGGACTGAGTTGAAGTATAAGAGGTACGTGGACGAGAGGGTGGTGGAGGCGGCGGCGGACCGCATCGCGCGCTCCGACCCGGAGGTGGCGCGCGTGGTGCGCCTGCGCGCACGCACCGCGCGCAACCGCAGCCTCATCGCGCTGGAGCTTCACAGTGACCGGCAAAGCAAAAAACCGGGAATACTCATCATAGGTGGTGAGGAAACATCCTTCATAAATAAATATATAAAAGAAGAAACTTTCTGAGTGACTGACTGACTGACTGACATATCAACGCACAGCCCAAACCGCTAGACCTTGGGTCTTGAATTTTGACATCCTAGGGGTGCACTAAGAAGGGATTTTTGGAAATTCATTCTCTAAGGGGTTAAATTAGCGGGAAACTCATTTTACGCGTATGATAATTATGAAGGCGTCCTCTAGTTTCCCAAAAAAACCCAATGCATTTTTATGTGCTGTGAAGAACTGTTATATTTGGTTTAAGCAAAAGGCTCGACTAGCTTACGGATGTGCAGCCTGAGAGTATGATAGACAACTTTGGATTCACTACTACCCAGGTTGACATACATAAGTACGATTGCAGGTATTGTAGGTAAACTATTACGGACTTAGGTACTTTTTGTGATTCCCATCTCAAATAGGTATTAGGAAATCATTGTGGCATCTTCCAACCTACTAGGCACTACGATTTGCTAGGCACTGAGATTCCACACGGTAAAACTTTAGTACTTTTGACATGTTTTAGTATTGTCAACGTTTTGATACCTACATCGGTAACTCTTATTTACTTGACTGTAATGGCGGCCGAGTTATAAACAATACCATAACACGTCGAAAGCAATATTGTTTTACTAAGTAGAATAGTATAGAAAGTTTGATATCGCTCATTGTATTAGAGATGTATAGATTTTAGTTTAATAAATAATATGTTTAAATATTTATAATACAGCTGGTTTTGTCATTTGTAGCATTAAACGGAATGGCTTGGGGAGCACCAAACGCAATTCTCGAGTTGGCAGAAAAACTTTTATACGATACCCAATTCCAAACTCCGTTTTTCAACGACTATGACTGGTGAGATTTAAAAATAAATTAACAAGTAGGTACCTGCACAATGTGCAATGACAATAAAATTGGCGTCCAAAATCAAAAGGGAAGTTATACCGGCCAGCGTTGGTCGACGAGTTATGGATAAACCGAACTCAAGCTTAAAATACACTGACGTAACGTTTGCAAAATAACGCCTCTAGTGCGACCTTTACCGACCGGTGTCTTAGTGTAAATAGATAAGCAAGTTATCCCGGCGCCTTAGGAGTTTCGTACCTATTATATTGTCCAAAGTTATTCTTCTGCTTTAAACAGCTACTTGGCCACAATTGAATCAAAGATTTATTTTTAAAATTTCTATTACACAAACTTAAGGTTAAATTTTATTGCACAGTACAGTCGGCCAAAAATGTGGTCAACCATCCTACGGTTGAAGTTTATTTGCACGTCATGATACAACAAGTTCGATTTTCCCTTGTAATAATAATTATGACAGTCATAAGTAGGGTTGCCACCCGTACTATAATATATAGTATTGTACTATATTTCGGCTGTCCGTACTTTATAATATATGAAAGACATAAAGTACGCTAAAATACTTTATTTTATAAGAACAATATAATTTCGAAATAAGAGTCTTAAAATATGGTAACATAAATAAATTTTGGTCTATAAAGACGTTTCTGAACGACAAAATATTATTGAGAGAAGCTACTTATAGTTTGAACAAAAAATATGTCATTTTTTGGTCCTATAACTCACCATATACTAGGTATATATCTTGATAAGAAAGGTGGCAACCCTAGTCATAAGTGTCAACCTTAGCTATAATCGGATCTCACAGAAACTTTTGTTAAAACTGATAGACCACTTCTTACAACCGACCGAACAAGCCGATCGTATAAAAAGTACCTAAGTATAAACGGCGGACTTAATGTCTTATGGTATTCTAGGCCATGGCAAGGTAGCTTAGGGGCTAGCTAGCGCCGGCTTCGTCGTTCTGTTGAGTGTCCATGTGATGAATCGTGGCCCGAACGGTTGACGCACGCACACTTGCAAGCCGCACGATGTACAGTCACCACCCGCGAATGTTACGCCACTTGCCACTCTTCTTAATTTAGCCGTGTACTACACTCGGGTAATATGTCAAGTCGGCTGTCAACCCAAAATGCATTACACGGTTAAATTAAGAAGAGTGGCAAGTGGCGTAACATTCGCGGGTGGTGACTGTACCTATCCTTGGAGATTAACTACTGTTCTATTTATACTATGCCGGTGTAGCCACGTTAAATATAACGCCATGTAATTACTTTTTGCGATTTCGAGGTAGCTCAATGTAAGCAGCTTCAGTGTATTTTAAACTACGATGTGAAACATCCTTTATTTATATCAAGATAACGGTAGCCTATCCGCCAGCCTTAAAATTCCTTTTGATTTGTCACGTACCTATACCTGTTAAGTTACATCGAACTTTATCCTAGGTATTTGATTCCACTGGGGAACCCGGATGGCGTACAATTCACTCAAAACATGAGCTATCTTCCTTCGTTTAATGCAAGCCAGTGGGTGAAGAACGCCACCGCCCGGGCCTTCACTCACCCCACCGAGTGGCACAAAAACGTTGACAGGGATAAGGAAACAGACATTTGTTTTGGAACGAATGTTAACCGTAACTTTGCATTTCATTGGCAAGGTGAGACACTGATTCTAGTGAACACATTATATGTAATAGGAGTAGTGAAAGTAAAATAGTGGAAGATGAGTAACATTCATATATTATTATACTGGCCCGCAAAACCAAGTACCTATCACACTTTGATATTCGAAAAATGGATCTGGAAGGTAGCTACCTAGTAGTATCTACTACCAAAAATACATTTACTCACACAAACTAAGACGCCAACGTAGCAAGACACAGAAAGACGCAATTGGGTGACGTGTGAGCAAGGCGATGTAGGGTGAACCACCCTATTGTTGGCCACCTACCAAATATGGGCCTCATGAACTTTAACTTAAGATTTACTAAATATAACTATAATCCTTTAGCGAAATAGGCTTTAGCCAAATTATATCGTTTCCCAACCGTTTCATTTGTCAACCCACTTCGTTTTCTGTAACCGTAAATATTTGAGGATTTTATAAAAACTAACCTAACCTAACCTTTAGGCGCTGCGTTTCCACCAGAGATGTGCGAGGTATCTAAGCGGTGCGAGGCTGTAACGTGTAACGAGGAGGTGTAACGGTTTGAATGTGTCCACCAAAGATGTGCGAGGTAGCTTAGCGGTGCGAGGATGCGTAGCGAGGATGTCTAGCGGGCTCTTTTTAAATAAGCGGGCGGGGTGCGGTGAGGCAGGAGCGGAGCCATCAGACGCCGCCTCGCAACACATTCTTCGCAACACATTCCTCGCAAACATCTTTCCCTTCTTTTGTATGTACAAAAACCTCGCTCCGCTGAGCTGTTTCCACCAGAGCTAAGCTAAGCGAGGTAGGTAATTGAAGTGTTTCTATTCGTTCATGATAAACACATCCCTCGCACCGCATCCTCACACATCTCTGGTGGAAACGCAGCCTTAGGGTTCTACGCGATGGTACTGAAATAAATCCTAAAATATTTACAGTTACGGGAGAAAAAATTCATTGGCAAATGAAACCGTTGGCAAATGGCACATTTTGGCAAACATATTTCGGCCAAACGGCAGGCTTAACGATCATTTCAACTATCACTAGGTGTAACTGGTGTCTTAGAGGCCAGTAATTAGATGTTTTACCCTATCGCTGCTATGACACTTTAACTTTTTTATGGTATGGAGAAGGCAAACGAAGACACGTGGTTTACGGCCTCGTTTTTCCAACTTATCTAATGAGTGAAATAATACACGTTTTTATAGTAGATAAGTATTAGGCAATTGAAGAGTAAAGTTCATTGAGTTTGAGAATAGGCCTACAACAGTCCACTACAAGATGTAGGGAGGGTAGGAAAGGCACCAAAAAATTAACGATAGGTACCCAAAAGGTACACTTGATCGAAATGATCAAATAATTAAATCGTGACAAATATTACTTAGTTCGTTTTTTTTTTTGTTAAAAAGCAACTCTTTGCCTACGACGCCATTCAATCTTAACATAGTATTATAATATGCTCTTTGGCTGTGATCGGTCGCCATTCTGGAGCTTCCCGCCGAAAAATAAATAAATAAGGTCAAGGTCAAGTTAGGTTAGGTGCCTCAGACCATAGAAACAAGGAAGATATGTCATGAGCGCAAATTCGTACAAGACCCGGTGTGGCCACTATTAATGTGTCCGTCTTACGCATACGCTCTATTCTTACTACAAAAACAACCTCCTCATAATTGGCTACAGCTTACGAACTAAAAACGCCGTAACATAGTTTTGATAGTAGCACAAAACTAAGCTTTATGTTAAGTTTTCAAGGTTTAAAAATGCTGAAAGACGTTTTTTTTTCCATCGCAGTTCGGTCACTGAACGTAAGGTAGTGCTTACTCGTCACTTAGCTGTCATAATATATATCTGATGAGTAATTAATTATTGATCATCGTTAGATGGCGTTAAGATAGTAGTCCCTTTGTTTAGCAGATTAAGGACTACTCTTACCAACAATACGCTTCGGGATGCCACAAGGAATGTTTCAAAATATATCGATAACCATATAAAACTTGTTTGTAACGTTAATATAGGTACTATTCAATTTACAGTTACGACATACTATAAACTCTATTGTACAAAATAATAAAATGAATAATAAATCTAATCCGCCAAAAGGTTAAAGAAACTTAAAGAATTCATACACTAATGAGAGGTGAACCAAGCCCAGTAGCGGATTAGATTTTTGTAAATCTACAATGCTAAATGGTTTTAAAATAAAAACCACAATGGGTGTAAATCTATGACGGCTTCTTGTAAAGGTGATAAATTAAACTTTTATATTATTGAATGCTCATAATTTACTTACAAATAGGAGTCTAAGATTAAACTGGTCCATTTATGCTAAATATGACTTCGGTGTCATATACTTACGGACGGATAGACTGACACATCTAAAATCCAATCAATGAATTAAATCTGGAATACAGTTGAACCCAAACCAGATTTTAGTCAATATTAACGTACGTCATTCAGGATAATGTTCTTACAGTGTAAACTTTATACTTATAATATAGGTAACGTAGTTCGTTAATATTGTACAGGAAATTTAATTTTCTACAACGTGAACATTTGTTATAATTGTTTTTCTTGTGTTTTAAGCGTGTGATGGTTGTGATAAATAACTTGAACTATGAACACATTGAATTATATTTATTGCTGTAGAATAAGCCATTTATCGATAGTCGATAGAAATCACGTCCACATCTTTACGCTCTGAAATCCATACAAATATTGATATTCATTCATTTAAAAACATAAGTACATAAGCTCACGCCTTTATTCCCAGAGTGGGGTAAGCAGAGCTACAGAATTACACTAAAAACTTGGTAATAATTTTGTAGCCACATTTTGCACAATTAGGCTAAGATGTTTACCAGAATAGTTTATGTGAAATAGGGTGAAATTTGTTAATTTCACTGAAAATAAACCGCCTAAACTTGGTGTAGTCGCTTAATTGTTCATATTTTGGTGCCTGTACCCTTCTTCTCTTTTGAACCTTATTACAATGCAACAAGGTGAAAAAGTGGTTATATTTCTTTGTAGTCGAGTACCTACATTTTTGACTCAAAATTATAATTGACTGCAGACGATGTTCACAAGTCGCCGGATCGCTGCTCACAGTGGTTCCCGGGCCATAAGCCGTTCAGCACAAGCGAGGCGCGGGCGATACGCAAATACATCGACAACCTCGGAGAAACCATTAAGCTAGCAATACATCTGCATGCCAGTTTTGTGCCTAAGAAGGTAATGTTTTTTTACCAAGCCTCATGAGTCATAGTACAATAATATACTTCGACTGGTATCTATTCTCTCCCGAAAAGCAGTGGGACGCGTACTACATCAAATAAATAATTAAAAGACTGTTGAATTGTAGGTGTAGACTGTGAAGGTGCTTATTTACAGGGTTCCCTTAAATGGAGTATAGGTAACTAAGCTTTTTTTACACGGACACTTAACTCTAGTGCAAAATTACACTTTTTGAGTTCAATTCCTAAATGGTGTCCCAAATCTAAAAAAAAAAACTGGTACATAACGGTTTTTTAAGAGCTACATCAAATGATACCTCACTCGATTTAGTCCAAGTGCTGGACTACAGTCCTGTAGGGAAGTTCACGTATGGAGATTTTTTTCAGGAACATTTAGTAGGCACCTGGTACATTTTCCAGCTATGATGTCATCGCAAGATATGATATCACGCAGATTTTGAGCGATAAAGAAAACATTTTGAGGTAGTAACGGGGAAATAGTTTTTGTGATTGCGATTCTTTATCTATTTAACTGTTGGATTGTGCTCGTTGTTATTAATTAATTTGGTTGATAATGTTATCTTCCTAGGAGTTCATGCTTTACCCGTGGCGGTACTCGTTGCGTCGGCCTAGTAACCACCTGGAGCTGCAGGCCATCGGGGAGTACGCGGCGCGGCAGGCGCGACTGCCTGACGGACGCATCTATGAGGTACTCTTTCAGTACAAGGGCTTTGTAAAAAAAATACAAGACGTCGTCCGTCGACGGCATCGTACAGTCACGAACGTTAATTCGTGACCCATTTCAAAAAAATATCCTTGAAGTCGTCAATGTAATTAGATATGCCAAGTCATTTGTAACTTACAGGAAACTCAACCTTATTGTTGTAGAATGTCAGATTGACTTTAAACCTGAGGTGGGTCCCAAATTGAAGTCTTTGACTGTACATGTAGAGTATCCCGCTACTGGTCCCATTGCTAACTCTTAGAGGTTGATATAAAATGCTTAGTGCGCGGATATGAGGATGAAAGTAACTCCGTTACGCTATCACGGCGAAATTGTTGAACAGATTTTAATAAGATTTAGTAAGTTTAGGAGATAGCGTAAACCCCAACGATGGATATGCATCTAACCTGACCTAACCTGAAGGTTGTAACGAGTTGTCACAGCAACAAAGACGAAATTTAAGTTACACTTACTCCTACATAAAAATACCTACTGATTGTGAGCTTAGGTAGGTACAGTTTTGTTATATTGGTGGTTATTGGGACTTTTTACTATAAGGTGCACCAAAGCAGCAACGACGGGCGCGTGGCGGGCTCGGTCACCGACTACTTGGCGGGCGTCGTGGGCACTGAACTGGTGTACCTGCTCAAGCCGTACCATCAGAAGTTTCCCGTCTTGGCCGATAGTAAACACCTTCGTAAGTACTTCTATCTAAAAACAATTATCATGGAGCACTGCACTCATCGTTACATTTAGTGTTTTCAATTCACGAAGGCGCGCCCCACCACTCATACGGTTGCATCAATGCATGGTACAATACATATAATATACCTACTCGTACTTCAGCTGGTATTCTTTTCGAAAAAGCAATTACAGGTCGATTCACAAGAGCTGGCACGAATGGATTGAATGAGTGAATGAAAGTGTACTAGTGTGTAAAATAGTAACAGGTATTTCAGGTTTGAAATTCGAACATCAGTTCAAAGGACGGCACTCACACAATGATAGGTGACATTACTTTCGTTCAATCCATTCGTGCCAACTCTTGTGAATCGACCTGTATGTGAGTGGACACGAACTACATCATATCCAGCTACGATTTCAAACTTTGAAATCGGAGTACTAATTTCAAAACAATAGCTCGTAAAGCATAAAATAATATGTGAATAACATTAAATGCTAGTATCAAATTTACACGAATTGGACGGGAAAACCTATTAAATATTTATTTCCTTATTTAATATACCAAATGTGATTACCGATTTTAATGTTATAAATTAAGATTTGATTGTTACCGCGACAGTTCGGAAATCATTCACGTAATGATACTGAGCGAGAGTGAAATATATTATGCTATTTACATAGGTTCTAATGGAATTACAAAATACATCAAAATGGCACATTTATAAGCGGGTAGTTTGATTTGAAAAATGCCTACACATTATAATATTCATGTATATATAAATGCATTTATATCATTATAATAAGATAAAAATAAAGAATCTAGATTAGGCTTGTGATGAAACAAAATATTTTTTGTTTTATTAGACCAGTAGCTTCTCCCTGCGACTTCGTCCGCGTAGATTTCGATTATCGTTATTCCCTCGGGAACTTTTAAATTCTCGGGGATATAAACTATCCTATGTCGTATTCCAGGACCTAACCTATATGTGTGCCAAGTTTCATCCCGATCCGTTGAGTGGTTGAAGCGTGATTGAGTACCTAACAAACATCCAAACTTTCTCATTTATAATATTAGTAAGTAAAAAGTAAGATTCATCAATGTGACACTACCTAAGTGGGCCGCGTATTAGTAGATTGAATGTTCAATTGTCTATTCGTCGTCTCTAGCGTGTCAGATATTTATGACCTCAATGTCGTATAATATGTTGTTACTGGTGACTGTAACTGCACTGACTGACCTCTGACAGGCTGAATCTCATTCCGCTTTGAGATTCATGACAGCTCAGGGTGGTTAATACAGTATGTAAACTTACTAAAAACCATTTATTTGAACCCGAGCATGTCTAGGCGATAGATATGGTTGGGGTATATAAATTATTGAAATCTTAACACTTTTTCAAATTTAAATAAAGAATGCACTGAACGCAAGTTCAATAATCTGTTACGATGAAAACACATTACATACGGGTCTTATAATGGGCACTGAACAACGATGCAAACATTACACATGGGATGTTACTTTTAGGCTTAACCTACTTTGAAAAAGGTGAGATTTTATAATTTTTATGCAATGATAAAATTAAAAATATTCGACACACACTAGCAAAAAATGTGGTAATAGTAGTTTATGCAATAGTTGTATAAGAGAGGTCAAAATATATGAGTGGCGTGAGTTACGATGTGAGCCGAAGGCGAACATCGTAAAGGAAAGCGCCACGAGTGTTTTTTGACTTAGTTATACACCGTTGCATACAATACTTTTTCTACGACTAGGTTTCAAATGAAATGCAAAATTAAGCGAAAAAACTTACAAACGAACGAACGAAGTAAAGAACAACAAACGAGCGGGAAACAAGAAAATGACAAAATATGTGTCTATGGTTTACTTTGTTTTTAAATTGACGGAATGGAAAAAAGAATTATTTACAATTCCAAAACATTTTAATTTGACCAATCAGAATACTTCACTAAATTAAATCCACCAATCACAATACACATCGACTGTCAAACGGAACGATAGGTTCTTTTAGGTACGTGTTTCTCTTTAACTAATTTAAATCTTTTAAAAAAACTTTGTAATTCGTATCAACCAATCAAAATACAGCTATTTTAAAATCGACCAATCAGATAACTGAAATCATTTCTCAAAACATTAGGTGTTTTATAGTCCCTATTTCACAATCGTTAAAATATGATTAACAGGCTACACTTAGTAATCTGTGGCGTATCGTTAGGGCGACTTTACGACACCGAGAGCTGTTATGGGGAATAGAGTTATAGACTTTTCTGAAGTCATATTATCTATGTTCTTATAATAGTGTTCGTGACTATGTAAAAGACTAATAAAAGTACAGGAGTAGAAAATAGTACATTACTTAACAAGGGCTGTAAAAGAAAGAAAGCCCGAAATCGCAGGTATTTGAGACCCGAGCCGTAGGCGAGGGTTGTAAATATGCGATAGAGGGCTTTCTTTTTTACTGCCCGTGATGAGTACACAATTTTACGTCTTCACCTGGCCACAATGCGAGTTTTACCGTGCGCGTAGCGTGCGATAAAACTCACATTATGGCCAGGTGTTACGTAAAACACTTAACTAGCCTAGCAACTGGTTGAAAGAGATGGTTTTAGTAAGTTTACATACTGTATATGGGTAAAAATCAAAATAAATGTACAAAAGGACGCTATTTAAATGTCACTTAAATGATGTCTAACTTACAATTTCATTACCATACGTCGTTATCGCGGGTACAAAAACGATTTGACAGTACAGAAAGATTATGAAAAACAAGCAATAACAGACGCGAAACTCATTTTGAGGAACATATATGCCTACTCCTACGAGTTTAAAATGTATCAAACATTAGAAAAAAAAAATTTGAAAGATCATTTAGTCAATGAAAATTGATATTTACTGCTAGACGCCGCAAATTGACTGTAGAAAATTTGGAAAAAATCTTTGTAATCTATTACGAAAACCAAATAATACATGTGGAAAATACACGTTAGTAAAAATTACACACGTTGTTTTCTTATTTTTTAAATAGACTTTCTTCTAAGTAGGTAAGCGTTTAATTAGTAGACGATAACAGTTATCTTCACACAAGTACGTATATATTGTTAAAATATTTTAAAAAAAGACGTTAAAAGATAATTAAATTTACTTTTTTCCTATGTATAAACTTGTTAACTAAACAGATGGAAACATATGACAACAGTTTAACCCATACCCCTTTGCGGCTGTTTTTTTATTGATATTTTCTCGAGAAAACTCTCCACATGTAAAGAGCTTCTTAGATGTTTAGTAGCTGTAGGCAGAATACGTCCGTTTCTACCAAATAGACATCCTGTTTTATCTGCTCTTTATCTGATTGGTAATTGTACCCGCGATAACGACGTATGTTCATTACAATTGACGTATGTTTGACGTTAACAAACAGTTTCGTGACGGTGACAAAACTCTCTTTAACTGGACATTTATTTTGATTTTTACCCATATGTGAATACGCTCTGTGTCAACAGGCGAGTATGTGGACAAGGCGATGCTGGCCACGCTGTCCCTGGTGCGGGGTTGGCGCCGCAGTACCAAGCAGAACACACTCAGCTTCTTCGGCAGAGACGTCGAGTTTTAGATGTCACAAAAATAAACTATTGCTACGATCACGCTCTATTTACACGAGTGATTTTTATTACTTTTCCCGCATTTTATTGTCACGGCATGGGCATGTGTTGAGGAGGAATGCGTGACGAGGAGAGTTTTACTTTTAAGATGATGGATAAATGATTCACAGAATTTTCTCAACATATTTATTAGCACTTTTAGGCTGTATAAATAAATAACATTGATACAAATTGATGAATTTACACTATATACATAATAATAAATCTAATATCAACTAGAAGACTTCGATGAGAACACGAGTTTTTTTCTTATAGATGGGATGTCTATGTCCCAGTTTTCAGATAAACTGTTAAGTGATTGTAGTAAGGCCTGTTTCTTGCGGTTGTCGTCGCTGAGTTCAGTCCTGTGCAACAGGCTGAGCTCCAGCGACACTCTGTGCAGATACTGGAGCCTCTTAAAGAGGGCATCTTTGTGCTCTCTTTTGTCGGTTCTTCGCCAATACTTAAGGTTTCTACCAATAAGCGTCGTTATGTGATCTTTTATGTCAGTCAGACAAGTCTTTTTTTCCGCTGTCGACTGAAATACAAATTGAAATATCCTTAAATAGGTATAATATCATATCGTGTGCCAGGCTGACAGGTAAAGTGGGTTAGTGTGCACGTGCGTACCTCATATACTTATAATTATATTAATTCGTGTGCCTCTAGGACAGCACAATGGTGTAAAATCTATAGCGGTGACTCCATGACGCCACAGTCTAGCGCCGACTCCGCGCGAGGTCGTCAATAAATTAAAATTCAAAATCTTGAATAGGCTACTTGGCAAAAAAAAATGCTGCTATTCGATTGTTTTTTAAGGATCACACCATGTGTCTCCAGAAAAAAAATCACAAAATTACGAAAATTTGAGTTCTCATATTTTTTGTTCGTGTTCACTTTGTTCAGTTTCTTAATCCACATT
>OZ014445.1:9573727-9624994 GCA_963966035.1 Acleris laterana | reverse complement strand
CAATCATGTTTCATTCTTTCCTTTGTTATACAGTGTGTTACCAGCACCCTGGCTTTTTTTAAAGGAGGTTAAAATAACGTATATCTGTAATGTAACCATGATATTAATTTAATAATTAAACAACTTTTCAGTCTTTGTTAACTTTCTAACAAAATGTTAATTGCCAGCAATGTAAAGCACAGCAATTTGACAAGTGTAAATGACAGTCGACGGATACTTTGATTATTATGATCTGCCCCCGTACCATGACATGCCTTGTACCAAGCAACAGCGATACTCATAACGATGAACACGCAGCACACGCACTACATTAAAACTGGACAGTATCTAAGAAAATTAATTGTGAAGGTATTTTAATTATTTTTTAATTGATAATACTTGCAAACAATTGCTAAAGCAACATAATTATCGCCAGTTTTAATAAATGCCCGCATGCCGGTAACACACTGTATAGCTACAGACAAGGTTGAGCTCTCCTTTTAATAATAAGTTTACTCACGTTTTCCGGTCTCCTCGCCAACTGGCTGAAGCTTTCTGTCGTCAGGTCTTCGATGTGGACGGAGTGCTCCCCTACGCCCATCTGGTCGGAAGACCCGTCGGACCCGAAGTAGTGCGTGCGCGCCGCCTCGTCCACCAATGTTCGGAGAGTACGCTTCAGCTTTTTAGTAGTGAAATTGTAGATAAATTCTCTGAGCGATTTCGCCGTGTATTCTTCAGAAAGCACATATTGACTTTCGTGCTGAAACATGATACCATTTTCTTTTAACCATCCCACGAATGGTGATTTTACTCGATATAAAAGGTGTTGTTTTAATTCAGGGTATAACTTATCTCCATTCCAAATTTGATTTAAGAGGATTGTGAAGAGACGCTTGTAACGCGACTCTGTCCAAAAAAAACATTCGAATTTTGCTCTGGGCGATAACGTTTCTCAACCTCTAAATCAAGTCCGTTTTCCTCGATTTTTAAATAAGTTGTAGTTATTGTGAAAAAGTAGCTCTGTACGTTTCTGTTTTTTTAATTTACTTCACCTAAAGAAATATTTTTTCATAATATCTACAACAAATTAAAAAATCGTATAAATCGGACAAGGTTTAAGGGGAAATAAACGTAATCGGATTTTGTATGCCAATTGTCAGTTTCACAATCCTCTTAAATCCGTTAATGTACACAAACGTTGGAAACCGAAAGTAGGAGATATTTCAAAACATTCATTTGCACGCATACCTACACCATAAAAACGAGTTTTATTACCCATCGACGACGCGAATACCTGATTGTAAACGTAAAAGTACCAGTTCTTTATCAACTTCTGTTGACATTTTCTAATAATTACTGAAACCGATAAGAACCGCTATTACAATACTTTATAGCTTTTTCATGGCGCTAAAATAAAAATCGCCAAAATGTAACCGGCTGGACTGGCGCTGGGCAGGTTTTGTACTATAAAATATACACTTGAGTTTTTTTTGCTATATGTATTTTCTTTCCATTTTAGGTTTTGTCAAATTGATTATTTGACTATTTCAAGAGTAGATATGTAGATATGGCTTGCTTATACAATCACACAATCACACTTAAATAATGTTAACCGATTTCTTTAACCTTTTCGACGCTATGTCTGTATATATAAAGTCTAAACTCACACGCCAATGACAGCTAAACACCAGAGCTAACATCAACCTTACCTCATTGACACTCCAGTCTATTTTGCGCTGTCAACCATGACGGATATTTCCGTCAATGGCGTTGAACCAGTGGTGCGGATATATCCGTCAATGGCGTGGAAAAGGTTAACTAACGCAAAGTTAGTTAAAGAATAAATTCACCTTAACTTATTGCACATATTTTCGTGCATAGGTATTTAAGAAAAATATGTCTGTAAATAAGTGTCAGGATGTTCATTATGAACTCTACCTTGTAAAATTAAAATAACACTTTAAAACAACAACCAAGCACTAAACATAACTAAAAAATCGGGTTATAAAATGCCCAATTTGACAGATCTCATAACAGTACAAAATATAACCTAAATCACGCCTCGAATACATATTTCGTACTGGTTTACGGCTGTGAAATCGGGCGACTATTTGTATGAAACATTAGTAGTAGTAAGTTTTGGCATCTTTAGCGATAGACTATTTTACTAACCGCAGTACAAATTTAACCCTAAAAAATAGTTACATGCCCACATTTAGTAACCCCTTTTTCGAATTCTACCAAATATGTATTCCAATATAAAGTAAAATCAATAGGCATACCTTACTGTCTAGTATAACAACGGCAGTCTTGTCTTTCTTGTTACTTATATCTATGCCGAGAGATTCTGCAAAATGGTGGTTTCTGACACTGTCCACGGCAAGCATGTTCAGGCTGTAGTTGAGGGCACACGCCAGGCCCTGGATGTACGTTATATTACTATTGGACACTTTCTGGGGCGCGATAGGAGGCCCCCACTCCTTAGCGAACCTCATCAGTTTACAGAAATGTTTGACATTATCTTGGATGAGGTTTTCAGGCGATAACGGATCGTCCTCGAAAGGTAGCATCGTGGTTCCTAAGCTGAAATGTTAATGTTATCTATGTAACTGACATATTAAAACTAGCAACGTGACACTTTGTATTAAATTAAGGGTAAATACAAATATAATGGCCCCTCTACACGATGCCCCAATCATGGGCCAACGTAACGGACGCATTTACACCTTAGAGCGAGCAACATATTCTTGCATCTCACTCTTACGCATCACTCCGTCCCTACGCTCGCCCATGATGGGCCATTGTGTAGAGTGGCCATAAGTATCCACACTTTCCAACAAAAACTACTTCAATACACTTTTAAGATATTTACATGGATACATTTTGTCTATGACTTATTCACATATGTATATTAGAATTACATTAAACGTTGTTATGTTGGGGAAAATGATATGAACTAATACTATTGCAACTCACGTAACCAGTTTTAAAATGGTATTGAGTGCGCGTCCCCTTGTGAGGATCTTTATTATTCTGACCAGGCTCTAGGTAGTTAGTTTATTTTTCAGAAAGAACGCAAGCGCATTGACAAAGCACTAAAGTGTGCAGCTAGTAAGGCCGACCATACGTAAGGAAGTAACTTACTCTTCACCCTGCATAATCTCGCTCTCCAGTCTGGCCTTTTCTTCAAAGGACTGGCACTGTTCGAAGCTCTCGTAGAAGCTCTTCTCAGCCGGCATCGCAGTCGTGCTGCACTCTTCTTGCAGGCCGAGTGACGACAAAAGGTAAGCTTTATCATCGCCGTTTCCAATTATTTTAGAAATATCAAAGCCTCTTTTAAAGAGATAATCGAACACGCCACTCTTCTGGCTCTTTTGCGTGTTATTATTCCACGGATATTTGTTATTATGCGACACAATCTCTTTGTGATAAAGGTGACTTGACTTTCTCACGGGCTGCTTAAATTTGTAACTCTCACAGAATTTCATGAAATCCTTTTGCTGATACATGAGTCTTTGGACTAGTTGCAATTTTATTAGTTCACTGGTCCACTGTAGACTGTCATTGTTCTTGCAATTGTAATATTCCATGGCTACTTCTCGAAGCTGGATACGAAAATAACATACATGAAGAAAAATCTAACAAGTTTGATTTAAATTAACAATTACCGAACATTAAAATCCGTGAGGTGGAATAACATATTTCTATTCTAGATTTTAGGAAGGTACATCAATAGATCATCATTCTATTATTAAATAAAGACTGTACACGATAAAATCCGGCCATGCATGATCTGGTGTATTTTTTTAATGAATGCTAATTTTCAAGCAGCACTTTTTTGTAATAGTCAGTGGTTATGAAACTACATAATAAAAATACAATCATAATAAAATGTAAGAGCGTCTGTATCTTAGACCCTTATATAATCCACAGTACCTTTATTTTTTTGTACACGATCTTCTGACAGTCTTATCAAATTCTCCGTTTTAAAACATTTTATTATTATTAATTATACAAGCCAAATTATACCTTATTAAATTATCTTACCACAATAGTTAAAACTTTCCTAATTATATTCAGATTAAGATAGTTCTGAGGTTTTTTAACTTTGGCGAATTTGACTTTTTGACAAATAAATGCCTCCCATACAAAAACAACTTTCAGTGCTTGGAGTAAAAAGTCTTCCTGACTACTACAAATAGAAATGAGTTTCAAAAAGTATTTTTTTCGTAAGACGACATTCTATTGTGGGTAAAACTGCTTGTAACAATATAAATACAGTTGTGGCGTAGAAGCAGGAAGTGAGTGAATATTGTCAAAAAACGCTGTACAAGAGATGAAAGGTATGATAGAATATATTTGGCGAAAACTAACACATACTCATACATTATGATACGATTTTATTTCATTATATAGTATTATAATTATACAACATATTAAAAAAAAACTGCTTGAAAATATGCATTCATCGCAAAGATACACCAGATCATGCATGGCCAGATTTTATCGTGTACAGTCTTTATGATAATTACTGACCAGGGAATACGAAGGCAGTTGCTCGTAAAGAGGGTTGAGTGGGGTGAACAGTATTAGCAGGGGACTGCCGTCGACGTATCTCTCGAAGCTAAACGCCTTCCTCCACATGGGAATGACCCTCCCCACTGGCTGAGAGAAGTTCTCCAACACCCAGCTCATTAGAGAGGATTCATTCCAAGTCGTACCTTCATTTTCGCTTAATATGTACTCCTGAAAAAGTCCAAAATGCATTAATTGGAAACCATTATTTTAAACCTTGGCATTCAAAATGTGAAGTTAATATTTTTGTTACTTTGTTGCTTTGTGTGCCTGGTGTGTGTTGACACCATTTGTCTCTCTTTTCATGGCCCCATGGAGAGCCCTCTGTGTAGCAGTACGGTGCAGATTAGCTGAATATGTTTAACTCACAATGTAGGGTATATTAACATAAATGATAATATGCCTTTTAGAACCCAATTACTCAGTCTAATATTGTTGCATTAGTAGAGGGCATGCTCCTTAATATCAGTTATGAATAGAAGTAAAAGATTTTAAAACCTATTGTAGACTGACACAATCCAGTAGAACTACTGGGTTTTAACATAAATATACTTCATACCTGGGTATCATTCCACAGCATCAGCTTGGCGCTTGGCACGCCAGTCACCCCGAGGTCGCTGGCAAGGTCCTCCGAGGTCACGACACCAAAGCAGATTTCGCCGCTAAAATCGAACTCTCGAACCTTCAAGGCCACGTGATACCAAATATTGTAAGGCTTCGAACTTTCTGCGACTGGGGTGTACCCTACCGCCACAGCCTATAAATATAGGAAAAAGTTATTTTTATAGCAACTAACATTCTCTGCCCCATACAAGAGTACATTTTCATCGTCATACGTCCAATGCTTACTTCCATATGTAAAGTAATATCCAAATTTGATTACACTAGATTCATGAAGATCATGACCAGGGACAAACTGTGTTCAAGTATAATATGTGATTCATGGAACCGAACCTGTTAAACCAGTTTTTATTTTATTGATTAAGTGTTTTCTCTTGACTAAAAGATTCAAAACCCAATAAGGTATAAATGTAAGTTGAGCATGATATTTTAAATATAAATTTGTTTAATTTCACGATTGGCGGGAGACTGCCCAAAACCGAATTACGTGGAAGGATGGGAAGGAGGCCTTTGCCCAGCAGTGGGACATTCCGGGCTAATAATAATAATAATAAATGTAAAAAAGGGCATTGCTTACAAAAGTAAGCAGCTTAAAAATTCCAAATCCTAACTGTTTTTCAAGTACAGCCAAAGAAATATATTTGCATTCGACCAGAATGCGCATGTGATAGAAAAGAGGTGACTTATTAAACGCCACATAACTTAACTTACCGTACCATTAGTATGCAAATACATTACCTTGATTGTACATTCTAATAATAAGTCTGTTATTAGTTGTAGGTACACAGAGATTACTTACATCGCAAATCGACAACAATTGAACAAGGTCTTCAGTTGATGATATCCTTTCCAAAGGTTTCATAATTAACTCTAAAAATTTCACCATACTGTGAGAAGTTCTGGGTCCTGAAATTTAGGTTTTACTTCTGATCAATCATGCATTTGGTAATGAATAAGTCATACAGCACAATGGCAATGGGACAATGGTGTATCAGCTGAGGTCCAATGCAGCACGAAAAAGGCAGATTTCTTTTCAATCTTTTCAATCTTACACATACTAATTAACCTAGTCCTAAACTAAGCTAGGCTTGTACAATTGGTACTAAAAACGATAAACTTTCTCATAGAGAAAATACATACTTAAATACCTACACAACAACACCCTAGACTTAGAAACAAATATTCACACTCATCACACAAATACTTGGCTATACTGGAAAATTTATATTAGTAAATGAATAAGAGTGTCCCATGCCAACTCATTCAATAGAGGCCTTTTGTCTTAGACCTTACTGGTTTGTAATCCCAGTATTTATGATTAATATGTACAACGGCAAACTTATTCCTTTAAAGGACAAATAATGAGGATAGGCAGCTTGACCAAAAAGTTAAATGTCCATTATTTCTACAGCAAAATATACATTTAATATATACAACTATCATATACATATAAATATTATAATACATATAAACATATATACATTTAACTATTGCCCGAGACGGATGGCAACATTAATAAATAAATAAATATCAGGGGATGTCACACCAATTGACCTAGTCCCAAACTAAGCTCTAGAGGCATTCCATCTTAGTCCTCAGGGTTGGCAACGCATTTGCAGTCTTAAGATTGCATTGCAGTCTTGTGAATGCGAATGTGTATGGGTCATAGTTTCCACTTACCATCAGGTGGCATGTGTGCTCGTTTGTCTTCTCTATGCCATAAAAAAAAAGGGCTTGTACTATGAGTACTAGACTACAACATAAATACTTATATACTTAGATATATACTTAAATTCATAGAAAACTATTCGCACTCATCACACAAATATCTGCCCTTGCTGCGATTGGAACCCAGGACTGCTAGCAGCTTGCTGCGATTGGAGCTCGTAGGCAGGGTCACTACCAACAAGGCCAGTGCGTCATCAGGTTTTTTTTTAATACACATAAAAAAGATTCCTATCTCCGCCTACTCCTAAGGATACTAGACCAAGTACCGTATTTAATTACCGGAATTTGTATCTCAGGGTTTCATTTTTAAAACAAAAGTAATGGAACTTTATTTCCATTGACAATAGTTTCAATTATTAAGACTTCATACATTTTACTTTTAGGCAAAAGTGTCAAAGGCAAAGCGCGTGAAGGAAAACAGTTAGCCTAGTTAGTCTAATTTGGCATTCATTCAAATGAGAGGGTATCCAGTCACCATATAACCATGTTCGCAGAATAAACTGAAAGGGTTTGCTCCAGCATAGAAATGACCTTCAGGCTAAGATGGATTTAATTGATATGAGGATAAACAAACCTTTGAAAAGAACACCTCTTGAAGTACTTGTATAAGCAATCAATATTGGCCATGATGGAATTTTGTTATGTTGCAGTCTGCATTCACTTCCTGGATTCCAACAATTGATGGCGGTGAAGTGTACCTGTGTGTTGGAAAAGTTCAAGTAATGAAAAATGTAATGTAATCATTCATTATACTGCATTTACAGCACAAAATGTGGTTCACAGTAAAAATAAGACCTTAGAACACAACTCACAATAGAATTTGCTGAGAATCTTTATTTGAGGAGTCTTGAACATTACAATACACTTTAATGAAGACTATACAAACAATGAACAAAAAAGACAAAATCATAAAAGTACAGTTGACAACAAGCGGTCTTATTGCTAATAGCAATCTCTTCAAGATAGAGAAAAAACACATGATTAAAATTTCAAAATAGCTGTACAGTAGGTTTTTTTAACTGTGGATAACCAATAACAAGTTCATACTAACCCGATCATTTAATACCATTGCAGCTTCTTCAAATTGCCCACGGACATACTGGGACTCTGCATCCCAGGGTGCATAATACATAACAAAGGCCACATCAACATTATTGATTGCTGCATGGACATTGCCAAGCTGTCCCTTATGCCAATCTGCTACTAAAGAATCTGAATTGAAGAACTTTATTGCTCTAGGATGCTTTGAAACCTTAGAAGGCCTGAAATATACAACTATTAAAATACCTACAAAATATCTACTGGAAATGTAAATACACACAACTTACGTATTATGTAGTGCACCGTATGTTGTCAGCGCTAAAGCGACAAAAAATACCATTTCCTTGATCAACATTGTAACTGACTCTTTACTATTCTGCTGTTTGGCCTCTTCAGAAATTTCAGTTGATCTTTGGGCATGTTTAGAAGGACTAGATGTGTTACTTTGTAATGCAACTTGGACTATGTTTTCTTCAGCGTCTATCGTCGGAAACATTTACACGTCATTCATAAACAATAAGGTAAGTTAGAACCTAAACTTGATGTCCGATAAAATTGCATTTCAATTGCTTCTTGTTACAATATAATAATCGGCCAGAGTAAAAGCAAGTCTGACCAAACTGGGAAATCATAGTAAATGTACACTGCCACAGTTACATGTAGACTTCTATCATGTAATTTTTCAAGCCAGAATTATTTCATTTTCGAGCTAATTTCTTTTATTTTGATAACAGGTCAACTGACTGCTCACTGACAGGTACACGTCAACCCTTGATGTCACTGAGTGTAATGTTCTTTGTGGTAATGTTCCAAATCTCACTTAAATATCACAGGACTTAAGGCATGCCTAACGGGTTTATAAATAAAATTATTAAAGGCCCTATTAGGGGAAAATAGTGGAAATAGACGATATAAATGACGTAGAATTCGCTGTCTCGACCAATCAGGAGCAGCGATAAGACTTACCTTGTGATTTATGTCAGTTGCTCTAGATATTTTCGTGCTCGAGTGCCTATTGTGAGTCTACCTTAAAGTTGGCAAAGAAAATATGACATGCAGACAGGCTACAACATTCTATAATACACCGTGTTTTTATTGATTTACGATAACTTTAAGGGGACGTTCTTTAGGTTAAACAAAGTTAATTTCCCGAAGACAGACATATGATAACTCGTACGGTTATAAAGATATTCAATTATTAAAATTAATCAGTTAATCACGTTAAACTAATGTAAAAGGCTCTTAATTGATACCTAACAATTTTCTTTTAATTACCTATTATGAGTAAAGAGTTTTCAATTGTTAGGTTTATAGGTACAACACGAAGGTTAAAGAAAATAGGTATCTTATGTTACGTATACGAGTATTCACATGACATTAAATCGAATGAAATTCAAGTTGGTTTTCCTAGTCCTCAGTAACTGCTGTATTTTGAAAGCTGTCTCTTTTCATCAAAGAGGGTTAAACCGCCTATAACGACGCCCTATCTTCTATCTTGCTTTACGTTAATTCGCGAAGTCTTAGGAGGGCTAGTAAAACCTATTTACGAATAATCATAAACACACTAATGATTATGTCTATGATATTGAATACCTACGCGTCAATGTAAACTGACAATGTCAAGGAAATGGAAATGTAAATAAAAAATACGCCATAGCCCGGCGGTAGTAGCTGTTGAAGTCGCCGCGGGGCAAAAAAAAAAAAAAAAAAAAAAAATGCCTCGTTTTAATTATCGTCCTGAGGAAGAAGCTGAAATGCACTTCATTTACGGCTTATGTGACGGCAATGCTTCTGAAGCGGCACGAGAATATAGGCGGCGTTATCCCGACCGACGGACGCCTAACCCTCATACGTTCATAAATGTAAGTATTTCTAATGTGTACTTTATTCCTTCATTTATTAGTAACTAGCTGTTGCCCGCGACTTCGTCCGCGTGGAGCTCGTTTACGCGGTTCCCGAGGGAATATTACCTTCCTTTATTATTTTTTTACCTTCCTCTTGAATCACTCTAAGTATCTAAAAAAAACCGCATCAAAATCTGTTGCGTAGTTTGCAAGATATAAGCATACATAGGGACAGACAGACAGACACCGGAAGCGACTTTAATTTATACTATGTTAAGATTATTTTATGTTAAACAAACCGTAATTATTATTGTTACAGTTACACCGACGATTTAGAGAACAGGGTTTAAAACAGACTCCTCACGAAAGGGATATTAATTTGACAGTACAGGACGAAGACGGGATCGTGAACGCAATAATTGAAGATCCGACCTTGTCAACAAGACGTGTGGGGCAAATTTACAATGTAAATCACGATAAGGTTTGGAGAGTTTGGAAGCGGTACGGTCTACATCCATATCATTATCGCAAAGTGCAAGGCCTTTTGTCGCACGATAACTTTTCACGAATTGCATTCTGCCAACGAATGAACGCACTTTTGACAGAAGATCCACAACTCATCGGGAAAATATTGTGGATGGACGAGGCACAATTTACAAGAGCAGGTATTATGAATACAAAAAACTTCCATCATTGGTCAGAGCACAACCCTAAACTAGCCAGAGAGTCTTCTTTTCAGCATGAGTTCTCGGTCAATATGTGGGCAGGAATTTTAAATAACCAACTGATAGGTCCCATAGAAATTCCAAGCAGACTGAACGGTGAAAATTACTTGGAATTTTTACAATCTCTCCATTCTATGGATTACTTTGAAGAATTACCATTACAAACGCTACGTACACATTGGATACAGCATGATGGGGCACCTGCACATTTTGCTCTTCGCGTACGCGAATATTTAAATACAAATTTCGCCGGCCGGTGGATTGGACGCGGTAGTCCAACCCTTGCTTGGTGTCCTCGGTCTCCCGATCTAACGCCCCTGGACTTTTACGTCTGGGGAACTCTTAAAGAGCGTGTATATTCAAAACCAATTTCAACACGAGAAGATTTACTCATAAGGATTCGGGAAGTAGCTGATGACATGCGTGCTACTGAAGTTAATTTAAATCGTCAGATACGCACACGATTACACCTTTGTTTAGAGCATGAAGGTGGTCATTTTGAAAATCATTCACATTAGTTTAAATAAATTTAATTTGGTTGTTTAGGTTGAATAGCTTAGGCTTCTTGATGGTTCAAACATTCACATTAGGTACTTAGCTATCATAAAAGGTTCTTTGGTTAACGTATTAATAATGTAGCTATCCAATGATTATGTGCGTGTACGTTTGTAATGAATAAATTCAAAAACTACTGTACCGATTTCAAACATTGTGTCACCAATAGTTGGAACGGACTTTCAGGATGAATAAAGGCTACACTGATCCCTCGGGAACAGTTTAAACGAGCTCCACGCGGACGAAGATGTTCTGACCAAATTTCGTGCTCTTTTAGAAAAAAAATTGTTCGAGACACGTACAGTGGCGTTCAGAATTGCATGGACAATTTATGAATGAATTCATTCATAAACTGTCCATGCAATTCTGAACGCCACTGTACATAATTGACTATTCAAAGCTCTTGTTTTTTCTGCCTCGGTCACCCACAGTATCGTTCTTTGCTTGGCTAATCCTGTGTTAAAAGTGCCCGTATGTTTATTTGTACACCTAGAATTAAATACCTTGAAAAGTTGTTACTCAACAGAAGGTGATTTCGTTCTTTGTGATAACTTATGATCTGCAGACCATGCCGCTTGAAGGATTTCTAAACAGTTTTGTGAAATCCGTTGTAAATACGCACGATATTTTTTTTATACTCATTGTTTGATACCGTTGATATGTTTTTTTACAGTTTTAAGTAATGCTAGGTTTTTTATTGTAATAAATCATAAGGTGCCTAATAAATAAAATGACTGTTGATGTTTGTGCGGCCATTTATTCTAAATTTTAAATAAAATTATTTTAAACAACGCAACGAATTTTTTCATTTTATAAACCAAATGTAACTATCCTAAAATGTAATTATGATACGCACGTTATTGTTAAATACTGGGTAATTAAAATATGAACTTATAAAAAAATCTCTAATAAATAAAAGAGACCCACCTGGGAATCGAACCGGTGACCTCTTACACAGTAAGCAAGATACTTCCCGCCAAGTCAAGCGATCGTGCACCTGTCAAGTGTTATCTTTACTTGTGTGTGTGTATGTCACGCTGACTTGACGTATTTGACACTAACTATGAGTTAACTCTAAAGACCCTTTTAGAATGATTGAAGACAAAACATTTAATTACTTTGTTCTAAACAAAAAAATTTTTTTTTTTTGCAATATTGGAAAATCTAATGTACCACGTAGTTTCTATACGTGTACCTAACAATATGCCGAAGTTATCGTAAATCAATAAAAACACGGTGTATAATCTAGTACAGCTAGCAAATTAATTCATATGAAAATGCGCATAATTGTGTGCGCTCTACAGCACGATTCAATACCAACAAAGTCCTGAAGTCGAAGGACAATATCAACAATATTTAAATGAAAAGGATCGGTATACAAATTTTGGTAGATCATATACGTTTTATTTATAATTAGCATCGTGCTAACTCTGCGAAATCTATATCTATACTAATATCATAAAGCTGAAGAGTTTGTTTGTTTGCTTGAACACGCAAAAATAATGTCTTCCATTGGTCCAACTAATATTTTGTGGTGAACTGGATGTTTCTGTATGTATTTATTTTTAGTAGTATTCATTATATTTAAATACCTAACTTATGTGCAGAAGTGGCTATAAAGCTGAAGTTTTTATGCTAGCTTGTCTTTCAGATTTGTAGTCACTTCTGCATGTAAAATTATAATAGGCTATTTGACGGGTTTTTGAAAACCATCTCAGATTATTTGTTGGTGTTTTTTGAGTACTCTAAAAGTGGTAATTTTAAATTCTTTTATGTATTTCGTCTAAAAAAAGGAAATAAAAATTCACTTTTAATATATGCCGCCAAAACGCTTTCTTGGGCAAGATGGCGTCGCACAGGAATCAGTGACGTCTGTGGTCAATACATAAACAAACTGACATTGGCTAATCATAGCAAAGCCAGAAAAACAAACAAACGTCAAATGTCATATAGAATATACCATGAATATACAGACATCCTATAATCTGTGATATTTACCGACCCTTGACGTCATCATGGATTCGGCGCCGTTTTCGATAAAATGGCTACAGATAAAAAATTATCAAGTTTTATCGTGTTTTTTTGGATAAAAGATCCATTTTTTTTAAGTAAGGAATACCTTACATTGATTTTAAAACTCATAATTTATATGAATATACATGTTAGCATTCAAAATGTATCTGGTATAATTAGTTTATTAAATTAAACAGTAGTATTATTCAGTACTGGTTTTTGTATGAATATTAATCAATTATTGTTGTTAGCAACTCCGTCACTTCCGGTAACAATGATATTAATTTGTACTGAAACGAGTTCTGAACGCTTACTATTGGTTGGTGTTTTAACCAATAACGGGCGACCGCACGAGTGGCGCCAAGGATTGTAATAAAACAGGTGATACTGATAAGAGTTTGATTATTAACTAACGGAAATTAAAACTGTGAACATCGGCTAATGGTTTAAGTTTTTGGAAGGTTAAAGTGGAAGGTTATTTTGGTGAAATAAACTGTAAAAGTGTTGAAGGTTGTATTATTGTGTTCTTCGTTCTCCCTAAACCTGATCTGTTATAAGGAAGATTTAACAAATCTCAGAAGTGGGATGAACAAACGCTCACAAGGTATGGATACATTGTTTATAAATTATGAATATTGTGTTATAAAACCAGCAAAGTAATTTATTGACTAATTGAATAGGAAAAGTAGAAATATTTGTTTACTACACCAGACAGTGTCGGGAAATGGCTCGAGCGGGGTTTTATGGTATGGAAAAATACCCGGGCAGAACGCCTGTATAAGTGTTATGTGTTCTTTTGTTTATGGCTAATTGGCATAAATTAACGACCTGGGTTCGATTCCCAATACGACCGATGTGAACTACCTGACTTGAAATGAACCGTTGTTGCATTTTTAATCATTTTATTTAAAATTTCTTGCTATCTGGGGACACGGCAGTGCTTCCGCCAAGATCGAGCGGACGAGTATACTGCCTGTTTTCTCAGGAAACGGTTCGCGCATATTTTGACCGTGTAGTTTTGTACCATGCAAGGAGGTAAATTTTATATTATATATCTATACTGATGATGACGTGTTGTTTTAAGCTACAGTGTACCAGCATTTTAAAAGATCTATTTTATACAAGTCTGATGTTTGATTGTTCAATTGGCTATATTAGACGTGGACATTGATGGTGGTTATGGTTATGATTTTTCATGCTTTGTAGAATCTATGAAAAAAATTGCGTGAATATGTAATTGGCGTTGCTATTTCGTATTTCCAGTTCATTATGGATGAAGTACGAAGATCAAGATCTCGTCGTATGCGTCCGGGAGCTCGCGGTGAAATTCATCCCAGTGGCAGTGGTAGCGGTAGCGGCGGAGCACGTACAAGATGCAGAGGAAGCAGGCAACGGCAGTTGCGGACGCCGGAACGAGCGAGGTACAGTGGCAGAGGCAGTACCAGTACCGGAACATCTAGTAGAAGACGCAGTCAAGGTAGACAGACCCCTTTACTAGCTGAGCATAACGATGAATTGCGAGATTTACACAATCGAAGTCGTAGTAGATTGCGCCATAGAGAATCACGTGTTAGGGCATCGAGATCGCGAAGTGAGTCAATGCGTCGCTACACCGTGGCACGCCTTAGTCGAATTCCACGAAGTCGTGAACGATCAGATAGTCTGACGCCACGGGATCGCTACAGAGACCGTCGCCGTAGTTATCGGTCAAGAAGTAGAGTTAGGGAGCGCTCTAATTATGAACATAATAGGATGGATAGGGAGTTAATGTCAAAATTCGCGGACATGATCGAAAGTATGACCAGCAGTAATAAGATCAGGAAAGAGACCTTTTCGAATACCAACGTTATTCCTGAGTTCGATCCGTCTTTAAAGAATCAAACAGTTGATAAATGGATTTTGAAGGTAAACGAATGTGCGACTTTATATGAGTGGACGGAGAGACAAACTATACATTATGCTCTACCAAAACTCGTTGGTATTGCGAAAAAATGGTATGAGGGTTTACCGTCTCTTCTATTGAATTGGACCGAATGGCAATGTAAGCTGAGGAGTGCATTTCCGGCAAATGAAAATTATGGACAAATGATGTTAGATATGCTTGATAGAAGGGTAAAATTCGGTGAATCGTTAGAGACGTATTTCTACGAGAAAGTTAATTTGATAAATCGATTAGAGGTAGTTACTGGCAGGCGAGCAGTAGAATGTATTTTACATGGCATAGACGATAGGTCAGTGCGGTTGGGAGCGGAAGCCGCACAATTTGATGATTGTGATAAACTGTTGGCATATTTACGAAAAACAAGCGTTCGTAAACCAGAACCATCTAGCGTAAAAAAGCCTCAATTAACAAATAAAACACTGTTTAGACCACCCTATGTGAATAAATCACAAATCAGGTGTTACAACTGTAAGGAGGAGGGTCATCCTGTTTCAAAATGTCCTAAGCCAATAAAGAAGTGTAATAAATGTTCAGCGGTTGGTCATATAGATTCCGAATGTTTTCGCCAAGTTAATTCTACTAATAAAACAGTAATGACAATAGAAAAACCTTTTGACAAAAGTAGCTCTGATAAATATGTTCAAAATATACTCATTAATGGTTTGTCAATTGACGCCTTCATTGATATGGGCAGTGAATTGACTTTGATACGTGAGAGCACAGCTAAGGACATTTTCAAACACTGGGATGTCACTGATGTGTATCCGATGTTAGGGTTTGGTGGGGCAGTAGTAGAATCTATTGGGTCATGTGTGGCAGAGATAAACATCCAGAATGTTAAGTCTAAAGTTATATGTGTGGTTGTTCCTGATGTATTTCTAAAGTATCCAGTTCTCATTGGACAAACATTCACTGAACAACCTCACGTAAAGATTATAAAAACAAGTAAAAAATTATTATTCGAAAACGCATATGCAAGTAATGACAATCAAAAGGAACGAATAGATTTAAAACTTTGTAATGACCTTACCTTACAGGAGACAGAACTCATTGAAGTGTGCTGCGATACGGGCTATACCGGTTCTATTTATATAGGTGGGGGCTATAGGGGACAAATTGGGAAGGAATATTTTTTAGAAGAAGGTGTTTACCAGCTTGTAAAGGGCAAAGGCGTTATTTTTGTAAACCCTATATCAAAATCAGTAGACTTTAAAAGGGGCGAACTAATTGTTCGAGCTGAAGTTTTACTTGAGTCTTTCGGTATTCATAAAATCAGTAATTTCGAAACTAAAATTAAACCGTATGAACCATTTACCTTGGATCAGTTGAACGTTGGCAACATTCCCCAAAAGGATAAACTTAGACTTCTTGATTTAGTTAATTCATATCGGGATTGTTTCGCTACTAGCTTACAAGAGCTAGGGTGTACCAACATAGAAAAAATGAGTATAGATTTGAAGGATAATGAGCCCGTAGTGTATATCGCATGTCCGTGAGTGAGAGGCAGGAAGTTCAAGGAATGGTTGACGAACTGATTGACACTGGGATTGTTCGTGAATCTAATTCACCATATGCGAGCCCAATAATTTTAGTTAGGAAAAAGACTGGGGACAAAAGGTTATGCATTGACTATAGGCAACTTAATAAGAAAACTGTCAAACAGCATTATCCTTTGCCCTGTATGGAAGACCAGATGAATAGATTAGCAGATAATGGTTATTACTCAGCATTAGATCTGGCTAGTGGTTACTATCAAATAGAGTTGTCTGAGGAATCTAAACCCAAAACCGCATTTGTTACACCAGACGGACAATGGGAATTTAATAGGATGCCGTTTGGTCTAGCAAATGCGCCAGCGGTATTTCAACGCACAGTAAATAAAGCGTTAGGGTCTTTAAGATTTAACACAGCCGTAGCGTATATGGATGACATTCTAGTGCCTTCAAAAACAATCGATGAGGGACTACAACGGTTGGAAACGATCTTCAAAAATGTAAGAGCTTCTAATCTTACGTTGAAATTGACAAAGTGTAAGTTTTTTCAAACATGCGTTGAGTTCTTGGGATTCGAGATATCTGTAGATGGCATTAGGCCCGGTGTAAAAAAGACCGAAGCTGTTGACAAATTTCCCGTACCGAAAAATGTACACAACGTCAGGCAATTCATTGGCTTGGCAAGTTTCTTTCGCAAATTTATTAAGGATTTTGCGTCAAAAGCTAGGCCATTGACTAGCCTGTTGAAAAATAATGCTCCGTGGGTTTGGGAAGTTGCACAACAACAAGCTTTTGAACAACTTAAGACTCAGTTAGTATCTCGGCCCATTTTAGCTTTATACAACCCCGTACTATATACTGAATTGCATACTGATGCAAGCAAATGGGGTGTAGGAGGGATATTACTTCAGAGACCAAAGGGAGGGGATTTGAAGCCTGTTGCGTACTATAGTCGTCAGACTTCACCAGAAGAACAACATTTTTCGGCTTATGAACTAGAGACTTTAGCAGTTGTTTCTTCTTTGACAAAATTTAGAACGTATTTACTGGGAATGCCTTTTACAATTGTAACGGATTGCAATTCGTTGCGGGCAACGTTCACAAAAAGGGACATGTTACCTAGAGTTGCCCGTTGGTGGAGTCTAATTCAAGAATTTGACTGTGACGTAAAATACAAGTCTGGAAAGGGTATGACTCATGTCGATGCGTTAAGCAGAAACCCAGTATCAGCTGAAATCGATCATTTGGATTTTCCTACAGTATTTAAAATAGATGATGCTTGGCTTAAAACGGTTCAATCTGACGACAGCGAGGTCAAAAGGATAAGGGACATACTATCAGATTCAAATTCCAATAATGTTGTTGAAGTTAAGAACAATTATTGTTTAAAAAATAATAATGTTTTTAAAATTACCCCTAGTGGACCCAAATGGTTAGTACCCAGAGGAGTGAGATGGCAAATTTTACGGACGTGTCATGACGATATAGGTCACTTTTCCATTGAAAAAACTTTTGAAAAAGTTAGTGAATATTATTGGTTCCCAAAAATGCGAAAATTTATTAAAAAATACGTGGGAGCCTGTTTGGAGTGCGCTCTTAGTAAAGCCCCTTCGGGTAAGAAATCTGGGTTTTTACATCCTATTCCAAAGATACCAACGCCGTTTCACACTCTGCATGCTGATCATTTGGGCCCCTTTAATGTGAGCAAATCTAAGCATCGGTATCTTTTGGTAATTATCGAAGCTTTTACAAAGTTTATTGTTTTGAAACCGGTAAAAAGTACCAAAGCAACTGTAACCATCAGAATCTTTAGGGAATATTTTGGCACATTTGGTTTGCCTACCAGGCTTATTACTGATAGGTATTCCTCTTTTACTGGAAAGAAAATCAAATCATTTTTAAAAGAGTTAGGTGTACGTCACATAATGAATGCCGTTGCCACCCCACGTGCAAATGGGCAAGTGGAGCGGTACAACCGCACTATCCTGGATGCATTAACTGCCATGAATCATGGTCGAAGTGAAGAATTATGGGATGAGAAAGTGATAGACGTACAATGGGGACTTAACAATACAGTTAACAAGGGGACGGGGAAAACTCCGGCTGAAGTATTATTTGGCCTTAAATTGAAAGGGATGACAGAAGGTAAAATAGTAACAGTTTTGCATGATGATGATTTAATAGAGGAACGAGAGATCGATTTTGTGGGAATTAGATCAGATGTTGAGAGGCATGTTATACAGTCACAGGCGAAGCAAAAAGAAAGGTTTGATAAAAGTAGATGTGAACCGCGTTGTTTTTCAGTAGGAGACCTGGTCAGAGTAGAAAGGAATACCCTATGTCCGGGCAAAAGTAAAAAACTAAAATCTAAGTGTTATGGTCCTTATAGAGTGGTCGAAATTTTACCAAACGATAGATATATGGTGGAGGATACGCCATTAACTAAAAAAAAGGGCAAGACGAGTTACAAAGGTGTGCATCCGGTAGATAGAGTACACCCGTGGTTGACTTTCAAGGGAGTAGAGGATAGTGATTCAAGTGATGATGAAATAGAGGCAGGTAATCATTCGGAATTTGGCGTACGGATTTAAATACAAGTACATGTGTTTAAAATTTGATGATTTATTTAGTTTATCACAGTTGGAAGGATCTCAGTGTTTCAAATAGTAAAATATTTTACAATTTATCCTACGATAAATTGTGAAATATTTCGAAATATTATGCAGGATAATGGATAAAACTATAAGGATATTGGAAGGATATTGGAAGGATATTGGAAGGATATTGGAAGGATATTAGAAGGTTAATAAAACGGAAGGATTTTCCAAATGGAAGGATTTACAGAATTAGTTAAGTAGGTATTTGTTAAAATGACAGATATATCTATTTATTATTAAGAACTAAACATTTTTCTTTTCGTTTTGAATTAAATCTATTGTTATATTATTTATGTTCAAAATTCTAAGAAATAAATAGAGATGTTTGTACCAACTTAAATGTGTTATACTTTATATTTTACGAAACAATGTATTTCCAAGCATATTAATGTTTACAACTAAATTGGTTTTATGGTCATAAGTATTTATAAAACATATATATATATATAAAACAGTATATAGTTTAAAGTGTGTATAATTTACATTTTAGATAGTTTTTTTTTTAGAATTGCTCTTATGATTGTAATGTATAATTTGGTTAGGATGAAAACATCGACCCTTCTTACAAATTCTGCTTGTAAATAAATCACGAGGACGTGACATATAGTCAGGATGGACGAATTTGTTAGCATTCAAAATGTATCTGGTATAATTAGTTTATTAAATTAAACAGTAGTATTATTCAGTACTGGTTTTTGTATGAATATTAATCAATTATTGTTGTTAGCAACTCCGTCACTTCCGGTAACAATGATATTAATTTGTACTGAAACGAGTTCTGAACGCTTACTATTGGTTGGTGTTTTAACCAATAACGGGCGACCGCACGAGTGGCGCCAAGGATTGTAATAAAACAGGTGATACTGATAAGAGTTTGATTATTAACTAACGGAAATTAAAACTGTGAACATCGGCTAATGGTTTAAGTTTTTGGAAGGTTAAAGTGGAAGGTTATTTTGGTGAAATAAACTGTAAAAGTGTTGAAGGTTGTATTATTGTGTTCTTCGTTCTCCCTAAACCTGATCTGTTATAAGGAAGATTTAACATACATAATTATTACGTTTTTTTTCACCTTGTCAAATAGCCTATTTTGACATTTATTAGTTTTTTTCTTTTTAGGGCCATTCGGTTTCGCTAGTAGTTTACGTGAAAGTGACGTTAGGTATTGTAATTTCCCGTCTTTCTATAATTATAATCTATGGACTACCATATTTTCAAGTGGCAACCCCCACATCACCAGATTTTAGGGCGGCCTTACACTCGGTAAGATTACTTACGTAATTAGGGACGGAGCTATTTGTTAGAATAAGATAGAAATATTTTTTTCTCATTCTAACAAATAGCCGTGTCCCTACTTACATAAGTAAAACTTACGAGTGTAAGGCCGGCCTTAGGTATAAATTGGGTCATATCGTCAACTTCACCCTGAACGGTCCCTCCTAAATTGGTTTGCAAAACTATACAGGACGTCCCAAACTTATGGGACATGAAGGGGAAGTACCTTAAATATCGTAGATAGTGAATTTTGCTCAAAGAAGACTTTATGATATTTTTAAAAGTTAGTAATTCTGCATTCATAGATTTTCTAAAAATTACTTACTTCGTCTGGGAATCGAACCGACTTAAATGTCAAAAAAAAACATCCTACTTTTATGATGCCAATCGAAAGAATAGCTAAAAAATAATAACTGTGCTTAAGTAACATAGTAATTTAAAAGAAAGGAACAACGTAAATTTAATCATTTTAGTCAAATTAAAATCATACATGAAACTGCCGTAGTCAATTAAGTAGGTATTTTTTTGTAAATTAATTAATTAAATGCTCGAAATGTGATCCCTCTTGTCTTACGCAAATCGCCAATCTTTTAATGAGCCCGCTGCCTGTTGATTTTCTTATCATTTTATGGTGAACACTCGATGTGATATGGCACAATTCTGTTTGCAACTCGCCCACGTTCTCGTATCGCTTTTTGTATAGCATCGGCAATAAATAACTTTCTTGAAATATGACTCAATCATTTTACGTTGTTCCTTTCTTTTAAAGTACTATGTTACTTAAGCAGAGTTATTAATTACCTAATAGCTATTCTTTTGATTGGCATCATAAAAGTAGGGTGTTTTTTTTTTTGACATTAAAGTCGATTCGATTCCCAGACGACGCAAGTAATTTTTAGAAAATCTATGAATGCAGAATTACTAACTTTTAAAAATAACATAAAGTCTTCTTTATCTACGATATTTAAGGTACTTCCCCTTCATGTCCCATAAGTTTGGGACGCCCTGTATATAAATACACCATTTAAATCTTGTTTAAAAAAATTGTCGATGACATGATGTAGCTTTTTGAATCTTTTGGATACCTAGTGTAATTTGGGAAGCACTCTTGTAGATTTGGGCAGGGATTTGGGTTATTTGGTGAAAATTATCCATCTATCCATTAAGCAATCAAATTATTTCTATAAATTTAGCTTGGCCACACTTAACTTGCACCACAGACAGTAAGGTATCATAGCGCCATCTTGTTACAATTGGCATTTTACTTGTTTTTTGGAAGAGCAAATATTGTGTCATATAATAATTTAACGTTCCAACGGTTATTAGTAATGTTAAAGAACGATTACATTCAATCTTTACTCTCCGGTTAAATATATATACAAATATATTGCGGAAAAAGATATACCTTATGTGCGTTGCGTATTTCCTATAACATACTTTTGTTATGATTACGGTTTATCCTTGAATTCTTCTTTAGTTAAACGTAAAAAACATGGAATCTCCAAGGCATTCAGAATCTGATACTGTGGAATACTGGAAGAAGCAAGCAAAACACTATGAGCAAAAGTAAGTTTTGAACTGGTTTAGTAGAGAAATTCGAATAGAAATGATATATTAAATGAAGATTAATTGTTCAGAGATTGACCATTCACGTGCCAAGGGATAATCATTTGTAATGTTCGTAATTTAAATATAATTCCTATGTACAGCCAGTATTGAGCTTGTCAAAGTTAGGACTAAGTCTAGAAATTCAGTGTAGAAAATGTTAGGATATCTTAGTTTGTCCCCAAAAATTGCGGTACGCGGATAGATTAAGGTACCTTGGATTAACATTTCACAGATAATGTTTTTGGAGATTCAACTTGATTTCATAAAGTTTTTTTTTTATAATAATTATCCAGTTACCTTTCTCTATTGGAATAAACATTCATGGTGATTGTTTATATCCCGTTTGTCACATATTTTCTAGTAAACAAGTGGGATATTTTAAAAATATTGCTCATAGCTAAGGACTCTGAAGACATTGCCATTGTGTAATAAAAACGAATCATATGACCATTATGGTTAATTTTTGTCATTCAATGGAAAAGACTTAATCAAGTCCTCCTTAACTATAATATTTTTGAAATTCACTCAAATGGTGAAATAATAGTAACATTGGGCTTTTTAAATTTATAGTAAACCCATCTAATAATTAAAAATGGAAACCAAGAAACCAAAGCCTATCGATAAATCTTAACTCCTACTTTATCATATCAAGTAATAATAACCTGTCGGGTAACTAAGAAGTAAAACTTGGAATGAAGTGACTATACTACTATATTGAAAATAATCAACACTTCAGTAACTATCTACTCCCAGAGTATGTTGAGAAATTAATGATTACCCAAACCAAATAAAATGTGCATGGGGAACTGGTGTGTGGGGATGTGAAAAAGAAATTGCATCTGTTTTGATATAATTTTATACAAACCTCACGTAAGATGTTTCTAACACTAGCTAGATTACTTCAGTCTTTTGTTTGGATGCAATAATTCCAGACTGTGCAATAACCATTGCTGACCATTTTAATCCTAACAATAATAGAGGGGTATAATAAGTTTATCATGTGGCATCATACCATAGCCAAATCCGTCCAAACAGATGTACCAATTTGGACAAGTTCTTTTTTAAATAGAAATTCTGTTAAACTCTTGTTTGTTGTTACTCAGTTCGGCTATTTAAGAGTAATAATCAGTGATCGGATATCGCGGTGCAACACATTTCAATTTCATAAAACTAATAAAATACAATATTTGTGAGGTGACGTATATTGATTATGCGTACAGTAGTATATCTTTTATTTCTATTCTCCAAAGCCTAATTGGCAGATCAGTTTTAAACCGAGTGATTAAAACACTTTAATTTACAGAGTAAATTTTTATTCCAAACCCAAACTTTAAAATTCTTAACTGAAATTGATTTTATGTGATAAAATAAGAAACATTATGTTCCTTCAATAACATTAGTCCCGGAATCCCGGGACATATCCATATTAGCATAATGTACGAGGTCATTCACCCTGTGTTGCACCGGGAAATCTGAACTCTGATATTAAATAAGTATGTACCTCTCTGGGGACAATCTCACACAAATTAACCTTGTCCCAAATGAAACTCTAGGCTTATTATGGGTACTAGACCATGACTACCATACTTATATAGAGAAATACATACTTAAATACATAGAAAACCTCCAAGACTCAGAAACAGATATTCACACTTATCACACAAATATTTGCTGGCAATCAAACCCAGGACTACAGTTATCAGCAGGGGTCAAACTTATGGTGCTGATGACATCAAAATAGTGTAATTAAATACACAGGGTGCTTTCAATTAGCAGGTCTTTGGATATGTGCTGGTGCAAATAAATAAATTATAAAAAATGGTACAATAATCCCAGTTAAATACAGCTTAATCATGATCAGAATATGGATCACAGCAGCAGCATGTTTTTCATCATTTGTTTTTAAAATGGCAAATTCAGTCAATATTGGAAATTGAATGTCAATTCAGTAATAATATCTTTCATTTTCATTTGTCCTATATGCAAATAGACATTATTGGCAGGACAAGTTTGATCCCTGGTTATAAGCTCTAAATAGAGGGTGTATTCATTTTGGGGAATTCTCTATTAAATAGTTATAAACTATCATCTTAGTCGAGGTTAACTACTAATGGCAAAACCTGTCCCAGCTCTTTTGAGTTGTTTTAAGTATAGTCGACCTGGGGAACCTTGATCCCTATGACAGTTCATGTTAGTGATGGGCCATGATGTAACTTAACTTTTTTATAGGCAAAGGCGTGACTTGCATTCAGCCACGTTGGCAAACATGTTTTTAAAAATGTAATCTGCATTTCTAATGTTTGTTATGTTGTTGTAATGATTTAAGTTTTTTGGCATAGCACCCATTTCATTTTCTTATCATTTTTTTAACATTCAGCACCTATAACTTAAATGATTATAAATCGGACACTGAAAGCATACTGTGTTAATGTATTTTGTCGTTTAAATTTTCGACATTTGTTTATCAATACTTTCCGCACTAGTTGATATCTTCCAAACAAAGTAAGTTTTGAAGGACATAAACGTAAAGTCTGATTGAGATAAATTCTTCTAAATGTTAAGAATTGTTATAATTCCAACGGAATATCATTGTAATGGCATATGTCTACCCAAAACCTCCAATTCGATTCTAATGTAACGGTGATGCCACTACAGGTTGTGTCATGGGAATAACTGTCAGTGTCATAGGGATCAAGGCTCCCCGGGCCATTATTGGGGTATTACCAAACCAAACATTACTGTCAAGGTACCATTACACAATTATATTAACTTGGATGTATTATTCAGACATTTTCCATCTCCCCCCCCTTCTGCCTTCCCCCCTTTTTTCTGTCCCCTTGTTTTACAGACTGAAAAATTACAGAATTTTGTTTCACAGAAAATGTTTCATATACTATTTGGTCCTTGTATTTTTGCTTCGTATATTTTTTTTTTTTAACTATTTACTTGAAAGAAACAAATTCGACAGAAAATCAATTCAATGAATTTTGTAATTTTATTTTTTCATTACACATACTTATCAAACAATATAATTATTTTTCAACGAATATTGTTTGGTCAGTGCATTTTTTAGAAGGTTGGGTTATAAGATAAATACTATATTATGATATAAATATGAGTGAGCGAGCGAGCGAAGCGAGCGAGCAAGACCTCTCTGGGCAGAACCGACTTGAATAGGTTAGGTTAGAAGGCTATGGCGGGAGCGAAGCGAAGCAAGCTCCCGCCTTAGCCTTCGAGGTTATTTTTTTTATATCCCTTGAATAAGCTATGCGATACCATTTGACTGCAAATTAAAATCGTATGCTTTTTTTCAAACGTTTCATTTCACACACCTTCACAAACTGCACCCTACTCTATAAGTTGATTTTATTGTTATTAAGTTATATTTTAAATAAATAATATGAGAACAAAGAATATTTAATTTGCTATTCTATGATATGAAAAAAGAAACATTGAATTTTATTTAAAATAAAAAACGATGATTTAAAAGTCTTCAAAGTAATTATTCTACATATTGATTATTCTATGAAATGATAATACGAGAAAAAAATTCTATGAAATGAAATTCTAAACAACTTCAGTCTGTAAAATAACGTACAACCGTTGTATTTAAATGTTTATCTTCAGTATTGTTTACAATTAAGGTTTAATAAATAAATTATTTATATTTATTTTCTGTACACATTTTTTTAAATTGTAACGAGATTAAAATATTTATCAAAGCTGACACATCTTATGGCCCCTCTACACATTGGCCCATCATGAGCGAGAGTAAGAGAGACATTTACACCCTTAAGCGAGCTACATATTCTTGTAGATCACTCTTACGCATTACTCCGTCCCTACATTGTTCCATGATGGACCCTCGTGTAGAGCAGCCATTAACATTAATGTGGTCACCAGGGCAAGTGACATGCAACAAGAGTTGGATGAGTATACAGAAAATTCAGCACAGCTTGAGAAAGAACTTGAGGCTTCATTATTACAAGTCGAGAAACAGAACAGAGATTTAGACCATCAGAATCAGAGGCTTAAAAATGAAATTGAAATGCTAAAGGTAAGTAATCCTATAACAGTAAGTACCTATACTATATGAATGGTGGGGATGTATGTGTAAATGCTCATTCCCAAAACAACAGAAATTACAAGATTTTCTGTATGGAACCCCAAACCTTAAAATGTACAATTAGGTGCCATTTATTGTGTCTTACCCAATATTTTGAATCTGGTATTTTGGGAATGAACATTTGTAAAAGTTTCTGTAATCATGTACTAATGGCAATTACAACTGAGGTTACATATTATCCAGAGGACAGAGCCCAATTTGTTCAAATGTCTGATATAGATAGGTTGGGGAGTATTGAATTTGTTAATTCTGCAAGAAAAACACTTGACTGTGGGGTCCCCCAAGGATCTATCCTTGGTCCCTTGCTATTTATTGTCTTTGTGAATGATTTACAATATAATATACCATATGGAACAGCCTACCTCTATGCCGTCGATACAAGTATTATAGTTGAAAATCAAAATGCTTCAGTATTTGAGTTTCAAATTCGCAAGACTTGGGAGGAACTCACATACTGGTTTGAATGTAATGGACTTAAAATTAACATGAATAAAACATTATATTTCCCTTTTCTAAGACATACGAATAGCATGACTTACGACTTGCCCCTACCCATAGTAAAGACTGATAACGTCAGGTTTCTTGGTGTCGAACTAGACACACAGATGCGTTGGTCAAGCCACATAAGCCTGCTAAGAAGAAGATTGGCCAGCGCCTGTTACACTTTAAAAAATTTATCAAAAATATTGACCTCTTCTGTACTTAAAACGGTTTACTTTGCATATTTTGAGAGTTTAATAAGGTATGGCCTTGAGGTTTGGGGTAATAGTACTGATGTGAATCATGTTCTAAAATTGCAAAAAAAGGCTCTTAGGCATGTTGAAAAGGCAAAACCTCTAGAACATTGCCGTCCACTTTTTGTGAAGCACGGCATACTAACCGTGATATCACTTTACATATATTTAGTTTGCATTTTTGTTTATAAAAATAAATCCAGTTTTGCATGCAGTACTAACAACAGACCACGTAGGTTATGTAAATATAATTTTGACATTCAGTTACCAGAATCTAAAAATTATGTGAATTATAAAAGAAGCCTTGAATATAATGGTATAAAAATTTATAACTTTTTAAACGAGGACATAAAGCAATGTAATAATATAAATGACTTTTCTAAGAAATTAAAATCCTACTTGATTACTCGACCATTTTATAAGATACATGAATATTTTGATAAATTGTATGAATAAATAATAGTAGCTTTTAAGTTAGATTAAGATTTTGCATGCCAAATGTGGCAGAGCATACCTTCATGTACTGAAATCCTACTGACATGTATATTATATTTAAAACACCTGTGTTCTTGCAAATAAATAATTTCAATAATTTCAATTTCCTTCCTTCTAGCGCCCAAGGTCTAGTTTTTCTATATTTAGCTTGCGACCCAGTGTTCTCCAGCAAGCTAAAATAAACTAGCGCTAAACGCCCAAGGGAACTCTTGTATCATTCAAGGCCATAATTTACATTCATCCTTTTATCTTTTAAAGGAGTTTGTAGCCATTAGGTATAAAGTGTGTTACCACCAGCATCCTGGCTTTTTTTAAAGTAGGTTAAAATAACGTATATCTGTAACGTAACTATGATATTAATTTAATTATTAAACAATTTTTCAACCTAGTTTAACTTACTAACAAAATTTTAATTGCCGCAATGTAAAGAAAATGTTATTGTTATAAACATTTATTTGATTTCATACTTTTTAGTTATCATAATAAGTTGTTATGTATCTACTCCCACTTCTTTGTTGATATGAAACTTGAAGATATATCAAGCTCGCTGCTCGCGCGGGAAAGTCATAGTCATATTTAAACAATTAAATGTTCTTCGTTATAGTTTCTCAACTATCTTAATCGAGACATCTTATCGCCACCCTCGATATAGTTACCGTTGATGAGTTCCGCTGGCCATCAGTGGTTTTTATCACGACTTCCACTTCACCAAATGTATACCAAAACCTTCTCCAGAATGTACAAATACTTTCCTGAAAATCGCATCAAAATCGGTTCAGCCAAACGTGATATAATCGTACATACCGTAATCAATCATACATACATACATATAAACATTCGGGTCAAACTGAGAACCTCCTGTAATTCTTAACACTAAAAAACTATGGTAAGTATATGTTTTTTTTTCTCAAGTATGATTTATTTATAATTTTAGACCAAATTAGAAAGAAGTCAACATGAAACAAATGCTTTAGAAAATGAACTACAAGCCCTTAAAATCGAACAAGACAAAAAAGCTGAGTATATTAGAGAATTGGAGCAGAAAAATGATGACTTGGAAAGAGGACAGAGGTAATGTTGAATTGTTAGTGGTCCATAATTACATACGAGGGCAGATTGAAAAGTTCGCGGCCTAACAATAAAAACAAACTCACTTTTTTTTTTCTTCTACTTAGTCCCCTTAGATATCAATACACTTAATCCACCTGGATTTAAGACCCATTACACAACTTTTAAAAAACTTTCTTCCAGGTCCTCAAAATAGTGGTCCACGGCAGGTTGAACCTCTTCATTGCTCGAAAATTTCATTCCACCCAAGTGTTTTTTTTAATTAGGGAAAAGGTGTAAGTCCGATGATGCTAAATCGGGTGAATAAGGCCGGTGGGGTAATAATTCAAAACCATAATTTTGAATTTCTGCCATCGATTTTAGTGACGTGTCTTATCCTGATAAAACAGAAACTTTCTGTACAACGTTCCAGGTCTTTTCGATTTCAATTCCTCGCGTAAACGACGTAGAAGATCACAATAGTAATACGAGTTAATGGTAGCGCCTTTCTGAAGATAGACAACCATTATTTACTCCTTTTGCATCCCAAAATACTGATGCCATGACTTTATTGGCAGATAAACCCGCTTTAGCCTTTTTGGGAGGCGGAGATTCAGCACATACCCACTGCTTTGATTGCTGTTTGGTCTCTGGCGAGTGAAGGTGAACCCACGGCTCATCCATGGTAGAAATATGTTTAAAAAGTCTTGCGGATCAGCTTCATACATGTTCAAACAGTCGCGTGAATTTGTAAGGCGAGTGCGTTTTTGTTCAACTGAAAGGAGCTTCGGGACCCATCTCGCTAACACCTTGGAAAAACCCAATTCATTGATAATTATGTTGCGAACTCTTTCGTTATAGATGCCCACGATGTCAGCTATTTCTGACTTTTAACCTACGGTCTCTCATAATCGCATCGCATATTGATGCCACATCATGTGGGTTAGTCGCCGTCGTTGGCCTCCCGGGGCGTGGCTCATCTGTGATGCTGTCTCGTCCACGTTGGAACTCGGCTGCCCATTTTTTTGCCATCGTATATGTTGGGCATGTTTCCCATAAAAAAAATAACGTAAAACCTTCTTGCCCACGCCGCGAACTTCTCAATCTGCCCTCGTAGATACATAAGCTCACGCCTTTATTCTCAGAGTGGGGTAGGCAGTGCTACAGAATTACTAACAACTCTAAAAACTTGTTAATAATTCTGTACCTAACCACATTTTGCACAATTAGGCCCAGACCAGTGTATTAGTAACAGGTTGCAACTTGCAACCTGTTAGGCGATGGGCTTGCAACTTGCAAGCCCATCGCCTAACAGTACTACACAGCCTTTATTCCCTTAGTCGTCTCTTACGACATCCACGGGAGGACATGGAGTGGCACTATTCTAACCCGGCAACACGCGGAGTTATCACGGGTACCCTGCCCCAGGCGGCAGTTTCAATGGGTGCCAAATGCATTATGTTAAAAAAAAAACCTCGACGTGGTGGAAATGGGGCGCCACTGTCAAGTTCTGTCCCGGTTCGGATAAAACATAGATCTGGGGTTGTAATTAAAATAATTTATCACCTCTTTTTGTGTGTTGCTTGCAAGTAATTAGCAAGTGTTTGAAATTATGAAATATCATTGCCACAGGGATCACCCTACATTGACCGAATTATACCACAGAGAACAGCGTTATTCAATGGATTAGTTTGTGTTTAAAAATAATACAAAACAATTTATCAATACTTGGATATAGGAGGGTCAGAAATGTGACCTGGTTATTAGAGATGCGAGTTAGAAGATGGGAGCTAATTGTCTTATTTTTTCTTATTGCAGGGTTATATCAGAGTCGGTATCATGTATAGAGTCGCTGTTAAACCAAGCATATGAAAGAAATGCAGTTTTAGAAAGTGAAGTGGATGAGGTAGAAAATCTCAAAGTCAGATTGCAACGAGCCAATGATGAAGCTAGAGGTCTGTAACTAAAACGGCACACAGTATCCAATATGAACTATAACCACAACTTGTACCTAATAATGTTTATGTTCTGATCATATTTTTGTGGTTTTAGATCTGAAACAAGAACTTAAAGTGGTCGAAAAGATCCCAGTGTATAGAAAAGAAGATGAATGTGCAAATGAAAGTGTTACAGTTAATGGACACATCACAAACCTTACTAAGGGACAGGTTGAAATAGAAACCCAAACTATCATGCCATCTCCACTAAAACGTAAGTTAGAACTTTACATTAATCTTGAATCATTGTAATAGCTACGAATATTTTTACACCATTACCAAGGAAAACATGATAAAATAATTAAACTATAATAATAATTTACTAATTTAATTGAAAAGCACTTTATTATGTTAAGCTTTATTTAACATGAACATAATAGAAAAAGTATGTCGTAAAATTTATGCTTTTCGATAGTACTGATGTAGAAATAATCATGCTACATTGTATTTTGCCAGATGAATTACGTTTTTTTTTGGTTCACCCAGGCAAGGTAAATACGAACTTATCTAACAAAAACACGATTTATAGTTATTTACTGAATCTATACTTATTGCTTGTGTGTGTGTACACGTATAATAACAAGTAGGTATGTAGATAATTGTTTTGTTAAGAGGCCACATGTGCTAAAGTCGGTACTGTTCCGCGATCTGGATCTAAACTTAATAATCATAACGATCATGATGTGTCTAATGTCTGTTCTTTGGATAGTAAAACTTGATCATATTTCCTTGAAACTGTTAAACATGAAAACACAATTAGAAAGAAATATTTCTCAAACATGCATTTATCAAAGAACATGCAATAAATTGGCCATGCTGGTAAACCATTTTTTAAAACAAATGTGGTTTTAAAGTAAACACCAAATATTTACTATGATGCTGAATCTGAAACTCCATCTCACATTCCTTCCACGGAAGCACATAAAGACATCCCTCTTGATTCTTGTGTGGGCGTGGTAGCATATGTGGCCTCTTAAGGTTCACGTTTCTATACTATTTTAGACATTTCATAAGTTCTTTTTTTATATTAGGAGAAATAAATGGTAACGCCATGACACCGTCAGTTAGAGTATCGGCTATCAACATAGTTGGAGACCTGCTCCGTAAAGTTGGGGTGAGTGAAATCAATATCATTATTTTTTTTATAAAAGCTGCGTTAGTTATTGTCGTAGCGGTAGCAACTTATACATACATTATTAAAACATAGTTAATTTTTAAGACACTTGCCTTATCGCTTTTACAATTAAACGTCATTAAAGCTGGGCATTCACGGACGCGCCCTTTGTCTCGGCGACAGATGGAGTGTATTGAGTTTCCGCTTCTTTACGTTCTAGTCTTTATTAGAAAATGGCAGCCAGGGAACGCGTATACGACGACGTCATTTGGTTTGGCGCGGTGGCGTGGCGTGTTCCAACGTTGAGTTTCGGCATTCACGATAGTTCCATACGGTTGGCGCGTCGCGTTGGCTTTCCGTCCATTTGGAAATCGAACGGACCGCGATAAGTACTTTTAAAGGTTACAGTTCTGACATTTTGGCGCGGCGCTGCTCTATTCGGCTTGTTGGAGCGGTCGTGAATGCCCAGCTTAACGGATTAAGCCATCGTAATCGTCATTATGTGAATTTTTGACGCGACCTGAGCGTCAGTTGTGGTGAATGCCCAGTCCGCTAAATTTTATATACATACTTATATTATGTAAGTAAATGATATTAATAAATATAATATTAGTGTTTGTTTTATATATTATATGCCGAAAAATATTTATTTAGTGTTCAATAGTATTATTTATATGTTTTGTTATTATATTTTCATTTAATTATAATAAAGTTGTTTTTCTATATAACATGTATTTAATCATTATTTACGCTATTTTATTATTATTTTGTTGATTAAGACTTATTGAAAGGATGTCACTGTATATAGTACTTTTTTACCAAGTTCCATGTTAGTTTAATAAACCAAGCATTATGAACATATATACAGCACTTTTCTTAAAATGAAACTTGCACTTGCATGTTAATTTAGTTGTGCTTATGTTGTATGTAGTTTGCATGATTTTATTGCTTACAGCTTGAAAGGTTTCTTTGCCGTGAGTGTGGTAAAATCAAATGCTCGTGTGAAACACAATCCACCGTCTCACAGAGTGAGAGCAAGACAGAAGAGAACCATTCCAATACCAGTGAGGGCATACAAAACACTATGGAAACAACCATAGATTATAGGAATCCTAAAGTGTTCCATCGACAAAGTTCTGGCCCTGATTTAAAAACACAGAAAACACATGCATTAAAACACAGATCCTCTGAGGAACCATTTGTAAGATCTGGTCAGGGAGAAAATGGAAAATTAAGGAGGTCTTTCGTTGTAAGATCTCGAGAGGGCCTCGAAAATCTCCTTAGCTTTGCCTCCATTAGAAATGGACAACCTCGAGGGAAAGCAAAGCCGACAATAGCACGATAACGACACAACATTGGATTATATTAGTGTTTTTTTCGTACAAACAGTTTAGTTTTGCATAGATTAGTAATTTTTGCACAATTTATTGTATCTTATTTTATAAAAGCTTTAATTTTTCGAGTTGGAAGCAATTGGGCCTAGTTCTCAGTGCCTGTACTTATTGAGTATACTCTTTATAATGTTTATTGACCTTATAAATGTACAAAATGAATGCCATAGCTGTACGGGTGTTAAAACGCCTAGACAGATCATGTTAGTTAGCCTTGACACTTGCAGTTGCATGTTTTATATTGTATGTACTATGTTTATTTCCCGATTTCATTATTATTAGACGTTTGTGTTAATGAGTTGTGGTGGAAGCTTTAACCGCACATAATTTCGCCATCTACTAATATTAGTATCATTCATATTTGTAATTTTCTTCATTGTAGGCTTTGGAATCAAAGTTAGCATCGTGTCGTGGTACTGTTAGACCTAAAGAGCACTCACCAAATTCAAGCTCAGATGTCAATAAGGACTACAGGTGTGTACTCAAGAATTAAACCGGCGACCAGCGGCGCGCCCTCGCCGCCGCACTGCAAACCTTAGTTGCAGCACTAGCGCGTAGTGATAGTAGTACACAAGTTCAACTTTACTGATGGACACACAAACTGCACTCATTTCTTTGAAAAAAATTGTAATTTGATGCAGTTTATTTGTCCTCGAGTACTACTGGGTATATTACTGTCGTTTGTTAGTCGTGTACCTCGAAATCATTAATTTCGTGTAGCGTACATATTCGCGTTTTGCCGCGATCTCAAAATTTCTGAATTGATTCTTTTTAATTGTAGTATTATTTCTCGTCGCCAATAACAACGGTGTTTTAAAATACATAGTATATTATTTTTCGTGTAGTTCTTCACTTCAGTCGCTTCGCTTTAGTCTTCACCACGATATACATTTGTTTGTAAGGCGTTAGTACTTAACGCGATATTTCATTTAAGCGTTACCGCTTTAGTAGTTTTGTTTTTTAAACGCATTTTGCACTTGTAGTTTATCTCCTGGGTCGCGTTTTATACGTAACCACGTTGTATATATTATACATAGTGATATTTTACTGATATGACTAACACGATCATAGACAATTTTTTAATCGAGGTACTTACTTTACCATTAGTATAAAAGGTGATTAATAAAAAATACGATTAATACAATACATGGAATAAAATGCGACTAAAAATAATACCGGCTAACTAAATAGGTGATCGATATCGCGGCAAAACGCGAATAGGTGAATAGCTACAAGAAATCAATGATTTCGAGGTACACGACTAACAAACGATTACTGGGGGTCAGGCAACTGGGCAAATCTAGGCGCTCTCTGGAAACTCTATTCTTAAATGAATAAGATGGTTTGATGAGTTAGTTTGACTTTCCCAGGGTGTCCCTCGGGTCCACCTCTTACAAGTTGACAAGTATTGAGTAAAACAATATCAATTGAAAATAAATTTCTATTTCTAAAACATACCTTAATATGTGATCATAGCATATTTAAGTAAAAAACAATAATATCGGTGAAGCTTTAAACCTGCTTCATACATATACAATTCTTGCTGATTTGATATTCAACTTGTGTACTATCATAAACATCACATTTCCTATATAATTTGCTATAAACTGTGATGATAAACATATTATAAGGTTTGGTAATAAATGTAATGAATAATCGTAATATTCTAATTAATAATTTTCGCCTACCCACCGGCGACCTACCACGATAGCTGAGGCACACTTGTAGGCGCTTGTAAGAGTTTAACAAATTGTGTTTTAATAAGAATCCCTTCTTATTTTAGCAACTTATTCAAGTTAAATCAAATGTGTTCTACAAAAGTGTGTTGTCCGTCCCTGAGACCTAACAATATGTGAAATGTATTTTCTGTTATAGTCAGAATTAAATGTTTGTGTTTTTTTATCGGACGTATATTCATAACCTGCGCCTATTACGGTGATACCTCAGATCACAGAAACAAGGGAGATATGGTATGGGGGCGTGGTTCGTGACGCCCCGGTATGGTCAAAATGGACAAATCGGCATAAGGTCAAGCGTTGCCTTAGGCTGGGTTTTATAAAGATCCGTTGGATCAAATTTCGATCAGGAATGTCAAAATTTGTATGAAGTTACTTCTGACATAATTATATACAAACGGGCCTTTATAAAACCAAACCTTAGGGCTGTATTATTAACTCATCTTGGCTGAGAGGCCCGTCACAAGAAACGTCAAAGTAAACGTCAAACCATAGAACACTGTAATTTTTGACACATCTCGAGACGAGCATTAGAGTTGAGATTAGTCTATTAATACGGGCCTTAGTCAGCTGCTAATCCCTGTCAATAAGTATACGAGCTCCGTTTAAATGGTAAAGTGACAAAAAGTACAAACGTAAATTTTAAGTCAAACGGCACAGCCTAGCAAGTCATAGGAAAGTAAAATCTACCCATGTGGTTATCGATATAGTTTGAAACGTTCCTGGTGGCATCCCTAAGTGGACTGCAAGAAAGAGACGCACACCTCTTGAAACAAGGTCACTGTAAGAGTAGTCCTTAATCTGCTGAACGCAAAGACTATCTTGGTGCCATCTAGCGCTAAGTAATTAATTAGTCGTCGCTAGATGGCAGCTAATTGAACTAGTAAGCGCAACCTTACGTTCAGTAACTGAACTATGTAAAAAAAACGATCTTTCAGCGTTTTTCAACCTTGAAAACTTAACATAAAGCTTAAATTTGTGCTACTATCAAAACAATGTTACAGCGTTTTTACTTCGTAAGCTGTAACCTATTATGAAGAGGTTGTTTTTGTAGTAGTAGCACACATGTTTAAAAGTGGTGATACCGGGTCTTGTACGAATTTGCGCTCATGACGTCATGACATATCTCCCTTGTTTCTGTGATCTGAGGGCGATCCTCTTTAATGAATTCTAAGGATCAGCTAAATTTCCGTAGTAGAGTTAGTTATACTTAAAAATCGTAGTAAAGTGGGGGGACATAAATATTTTGGAGTGTCTTTATGTAAATAATTTAAGAGATCATATGGAATGTTAAAATTTGAAAAAAAAATATTTATATTTGATTTTTTTGGATACACTCGAATCAAATATATACTGCTCTGAATTTATATTTGATCAGTTTAACTATAAAATGAAACTTAGTAAGCTAAGTCGACATCACATTTTAAGGATATTTAGCCGATTTTTTTGCCACTGACAATAATATATGTACATTTATGTATTTGGATGTTCACCACTTTCAGTTCTAATTCTTTAATTGTTGAGACACTGAATGTTCGGTTTAAATTTAACTAAATTTATTTGTTAACCAATGTGTTTAACCATTGCCATTATATAACATTTAGGTATATATGCGGAATTTATATATATGTATACATTTCATTGATCATCCTCATTGTGAAAATACATTTTAAATGTTTCTATATTTTTGGGCATGGTATGTCTCACCTCAATGTCCTAGCCTTACTAACATAGTAAATTTAATGTTCCTTAGTTTCCACACATAGCAATAAAGTTATATTAGTAGGATTGTAGTAATTTCAATGTGTAATTTGTGCTCACACTATTAACTGGAAATAAATTTAATGGTGAAGTTTTACGAATGTGCAAAATAATACTTAATTCTCTCACTACATAATCTTGCCTAAGGGCGACTTTCACAATCCGTAGTTAACTGGACTAATATTAAATTCGATAATTGAATCGAAAGTGGGACACATTTCCGTCAGATTCAAAAATTGATTAAGATTTTTGATTATTAGTGGAGTTGACTACGGGTCAAGAAAAAAAAATGTAATGAGCCGTTTTTGATGTTAGTTAATTTAGCTAATAATTAAATCTGAGCTGATAAAGTTGCAGTGACGCGCCCCACTACCGCAATTTACATGTAAATCTATGAAGTTTCTATCAAGTTTTCAGTGGAGAGACTTGTCATTCCAACTTGTACGGTCGGTCACAAGCGTTAATTTGGGACCCATTTCTAGAAAAATATGCTTGAAGTCGTCAATGTCATTAGAGATGTCAAGTCATTTGTAACTTTTAGGAAACTAATAAAGTTGCTTATTGTTGTAGAATGTGATTTTTGACCTAAGGTGGGTACCAAATTTACTCTAGTGACTGTAAAAGTCTTGGTCATGATTACAAACTATTAGTTTGGTTAGCTGCGGGTTAAAAAAAACTCGCTCACTCGACTATTTAATGTCAGTATCTTTCTATGTTAATTTTATTGACAGCTAGTTTCGTAAACTCTTTTCATTATACTTAATTATAAACATGAACGAATGGAAATCAAAAAAAAAACGTAAATGTTATTCTATAGTTAGTATTTTACATCGGTCTAATCTCTGTACTCAAAGGTTGAATATCTTCAACTCACGTGTGGTTACTAAGTATATAAAAAATTAGAGTAAAATCACTTGTATCCAGATAATTTCTTTTTCGAAAAGTACGTGTGTAAACACTCACAAAACACTGACTACCATTTTAAGTATTGAATAAATTTTTGGTTAGTGATTAGCCCATTTTGACCTGATTTCCGGCAGTGGATCGCTAAGGGAGACTAATCCTGAGTGAGGCGCTCGTCGAGACGCATCAAATACACAGATTATTTGTACAACTAGGTAGGGTCGTGCGACAAAAATGTCACATGTTTGTCCAATCAACAATAGCGCCATGTTTTAGATTTCTTACAAACTACTTCGCACTAAATAGCGCTGGCACAGATTTCAAACCGATGCTCTTGGCCATTTTTAATTTTAAGTAATTGGTAACCTCGCATTTCGGAGTCCGCGCATGACTGCACGCCGCTCTGACGTTACAAAGTCCAAGGTATAGTTTTTAAACCATTGAGTTGACCAGATTTATTGTCGTAGAGCAGGATTTCCCAACCAGTGGTGTGCGCCTCCCTAAGGGGTGAAGAAAATATGGCAAGGCGGTTGCGGGTAGTTTTGAATTTTGAAAAAAAGGCCCTTCAATGTAGAAAGAGATTAGCCGATTAAGAATCTGTTAAACATATTTGGCTGGTAGAAAACCGAATTTTGGCTAAAATTTCATTCATTAATTTAACTGGTAGGAAAGCGTATTAAGGCTAAAATTTACACATTGATTTGATTCAGTTCTGAATGTTCTGAGTCCTGATGTATGATTTTGGGTTTCAAGCATTTATTAAGATGTTTGTGGAGATGAAACAGTTATTGTTTGTGCGCAATTTAATATTCAACAATATTAAAAGTAAGTCAAAACATACAAAAAGTGATTTTTATTATAACCCCATCCTTTTATGAAGTCGAATCTCAAAACCAAACTTATACAATTTGTTTGCCTGACAGCACGTTAGAGAGCAAGTTGGTCCATTCTACATGCTTCGGCGCTTCGACGGGAGGTTTGAAATTCTTGACTAAATCTTGCACAGACTTGTTGAATAGTCTTAATTTCAACACCAGCGGGGAAGAATCTTCACTCCTCAAAACTTCAACCAGAATGTTACCTACAAAACCAATACAAGTTTTAAAGACTACCAGTCTCAGTTATCCCAACTTATTAAATTATAATATCAGTGTAAATACCTGTCACCTCTATCTAGCTTCGCTAGTACAATAGTAAGCATATAGAGATGTAGGTTCAACACTACTCCCTTCTGTTCCTTATAGTTAACTTCATGGTAGTGTCTGATTCATAATTTTCATACAGGCCAAAACTACTTGTGGACAAATGCTTACTTATGCTTTGCATGGTTTATGTTACATTCGTTTGTAACTGTTTATATCAAATGAATAAATAAAAAAATGGCCGCGAGTGTTCTGTACTTTCGGGAACAGGAGATTTTGTGCCTCTGGAACTTCATTGTCGGCGTACGGCGTTATTTTACTTACCTAAATGTATAAAACTATGCCAAATTACAGCTTTGTGGTAAGTACTAATAATCCCTAAAACCGCGGACAGACTGCGGACATAGCGAAACCACAAGGGGGAACCCTAAAAAAACCCATTAGGAAGTTCGCAGTGCGAACCAAAGCCGCGGAAAACTGTAAGTAACCCTAAGTTGTTTACTATAAGGTCTTATGCGAGAGGAGACACCGTGACAACATGGACCATTATTATATGTACGATCACGAGCGTAAATTTGGAACCCGTTTCAAGAAAAATATGCTTGAAATCGTCTGTCATTAGAGATGTCAAGTCATTTGTCATTTTTAGGAAACTCAACCTTATTGCTGTAGAACCAATGTCAGATTGACTTTGGACCTAAGGTGGGTACCAAATTAAATCTCGTGACTGTACATTTATTTAAATAATAAAATTCTCGTAAATTCAAACGTCAATTCTGACTTGATATAGTATGAGGGTTGAAAAAACTCTTGCCTCGACCATTTAAAACATTCAGAATATGTTTGGTGTTTTATATTTTTGTTAATTAATTATTATGTAGTTTCCAATACTTGCCTGCTACTTTATATGAATTAGTTAGCCATAACAATATGACATATGATGGCTGAGTTTGCATTAAGAAAATTAATTTGGCCAGAATATGCTGTACTACTAATGACATCAGCCGAAACTGAAAAGATCACAAGGTTATTATATAATTAAATTAATAAAGTGTAATAAATTCTCTCACTATAACCACTACACAATTAAAAGTATACAAACCAATGTAAAAACTGCATAATACATAGCAGTTGTTGGCATAAGTAGTAGCAATATGGTAAATGCTACAGTTCCAACAAACAACTCTTGATTAGTATATTCACAAGAATCTATCCCTCCTCGTAGAGGATTGTATTTACGTCCAACAAATAATCTTAACAATGCTGTTAGACCAGATACTTGAATGTTGAATAATCTGTAAAAATGGGAGTCTTTACAACATGGCATGATAGGTAAATTACAAAATAATGAAAAATTATATTATTTGATAATTATATGCTCATACAGAACATAATTTATATTACAGGAGATGTATAATTTCAATTTTAATTTTATTTTGAATATAATAATACAAATACACTATTGAACACTGTACCTTGCAGCATAGACATAAATACAATATGAATGAAATGTTGCAATGCATATCATGTCAGAAACTATAGCAGCTTGAAATGTAAACCCAGCATATCCAATATAATGAAACAAGTGTAATATTACATCTAATTTTTCACCAGTAACATCTGAAAAATTTAAGTAATGCCAGGTTATAGTAGAGGTTAAAGAAAATCTGTTATAGGTACAAGTACTAGATATATAAAAGATTATTAGAATATTTGGTAAGGTAAGTTACTTACCTAAAAATAGCCACCAAAGTTGTGTGTGGTAAGAGAAATATTTCCCCAACATTTTATTGAATGCGTTATTTAATTTCAACCCAGCAGGAGCACCCATCAGCCATTTTAATAAAGTGTACAGAGAGTTTACTAATTTCTGGAAATTATACAATATTTAAGTTTATATATTTACAGTGGGTGGCAAACCAAATTATAAGTAAAAGTGATCAAACTGTACACTTGCTAGCATAAAAACCTAAATACCTACTAATAAATTGTTTTAGATTTTGCAAATTTTGTTCACAGTACCTATAATGCAAATACCTCTGGTCTGGTCCCGGTTTTCATAAACATTTAAATGGAAATATAACAAAATTATTATTTACATTTCAATCTATATTAAAAAGTGTATTTCACCTACCTCAAGAACTCCCATCAACATTTTACTAAGCTCCTTTTCATCTATTGTTAAAAATTGTAATATAAAATACCCTAGCATAATATCCATAACAACTGCCAACATCAAATTCCAATTCCTTATTGAAATCTAAAACAGAAAATTTAAGTCACTACCCTATATCTAATAATATACATTCTAATTCAAACCCACTTTTTTTTACTTACTTTCTTATCCCTGCGGATAGTTGTATAAAGCCAATAAACCAAATTAACACAATTGATTACATGCTGGCTAAACATGGAGTAAGATAGCCAAAATGGAGTTTTAATAAAAACCTGGTCATATGGTTTGTCTTTATAATCAGAATGCGTAGTATGCTGTTGTACCAACATTTGTAATTCCATTATATTATCCGTGGATTCCCAAATAATTTCAGTAGCTTTCATTTTGTCATACTCATAAAGCATTACAATACAGTTTTCTGCCATATCAGCTAGGTTGCCACTCAATATTAATTGATTGATTTTAGGCACATCAGTAACTTGATCACAAACAATATAATTTCGGTATAATGAAAGTTTTTCCGTTTCAGACCGAGTTCCATTACAGATCCCGTATATAACACTTGTATGGTTATCTTTATCACTCTGTTCCCAGATATGGTTTTGATTTCTTGAGTATTCAACAAAATAGATAGCGGTTTCAAGTTCCGATGAAGTAACGTAACCTTTAAAGTATATTACATCTTCCAGCTTCGGCTGTAGCGCTGGAAACAATATCTTGATTGTTTTTCGAAACATTATTAATTATAATTTATTATGATTGCACCTGAAACATTCTTAGCTAGTACTTATAATATGGCTCTGGAACAAGCCAAGATTGGAAACTCCAGGTAAACAATGAGAATCTGATAACGTTATAATTCAGTTAAAGTTAAAGCCGTATTTATTTACTGATCCAGATCCAGATTTATTTGCCCCGCGGCGACTTCAACAGCTACTACCGCCGGGCTATGGCGTTTCCACGAATTAGTGATTTCGCCAGTGTCAAGTGTATATGAGTATAAATCAATATAGCAATAAAATACAATCCAATCTTCTCTGGGAAAATTTGGAGCAACGTTGTTCGGTAGTTTGTAGGACAGAGGTCAAGATAGTTTTAACCTATGTACCACTTCGAGTCCACTTGTAACGAGAAGAAAGATGCCAGATACGCGAAATAAGTCCAAGTATTATTATTATTTTATTTACTGAAGAAATGTTTGAAACTAATGTAATGTCAGATAGATCTTTGTTTAGTGGCATATGTCATTTGTGTTGCCACTATGATTTCGCCAAGAAACTAATGTCTGTCTGACATTTAAGCGTCCTTGACTTTGAACACATCTTGGAACGTATACTCGTTGCTCGTACGTAGTCTCGGACGTTTTAATTCGAACGATGGATACAGAAAGTATCGTGCCTTATAGACCTTATAGTATAGACGTAAGAGTTTAATGTCATGTACCAACGAAATTATACCGTTATTATCCTCGATTATGACTAGTGTCCGACCGAAATTACGGTTTCGGTTTCGGCCAGTTTCGGCCAAAAAATCAAGTTTCGGCCCGAGTTTCGGTTTCGGCCAAAAACGGCCGAACCCTTCGGCCGCGCCGAAACTTACAACATCGTAAAAAATCGCTAACTTTGTGTTACAAATAATGTATTTTTTTCACTTTATAGGGTAGTTAAATTTTCAAACAGAACCTCTGTAACTGTGCTGAAATTTCATTGTGATAAATCTTTGAAAGTAGAAACCTGTTACCCGTAATTATAGGTCGGCGATATATTAATTTTAGAAAAAAACGGGCTTACTAACATTTTTTCGACTTTTTAAGGACTTTTTTTTTTTATAAAAGGTTCGGTTTCGGTTTCGGTTTCGGCCGAAACTACAATGAAACCGAACCTTCGGTTTCGGCAAAATAACATGTTTCGGTCGGTCACTAATTATGACAGAAGACTGGCTGCTGGCCTGGTCTGACATGAATGAATGTTACCATTGTACAACAATATTTTTCTATGAATTCTTTCTCTCGAATGAATAACAACGATTTTATACTCCAATGAAATGTTTTTTTGGTTAGGGGAAGTGATTTTGTAATTGACAAGATTTCATATTTTCAAGACTTTAATTTTATTCGTTTTATAGATACTGTTTTTAAGGAGGAAGACACTAATTGTTTTAAATTTTCTCTAGAATGAATAATTATTTTATTATTAATTTATTAAGATGTACTTATTCTAAAAGGGCGTAACTTCATTTCTACGACACAATGGATATATTACGTTAGTCCAATCTGTATATAAAAAAGTATCATGTCAACCGATAATTCTCTAAGGGCCACTTGCACGAAAAGTTTAACCCTGGGTTAAGACACTAACCCGAGTTAAAATGACAGTTTTCGTATGAATCTAACGTCTACTAACTCGAGTTAGTGACTTAACCCAGGGTTAAATTCTGCGTGCAAGTGGCCCTAAGTATCTATCCATCTGTCAATAGTGTCAATATCAAATTTGAAGTATGACAGCTTTTTTTCTCGTGAAAAAGGCAATGGTATTATATCTATTCAGGCATAGTATTGGTAAAACTCGATATTTTTATTAACTTACTTGTAATTTTGTAAATAAAGAAAAATAAATCTAAATAAATATTTTGCCGTGTTCAGGAGGTAAAACCCTTTCGATTCGTATAGTAATTTGCAGGTGTCACCAAAATGAAATGTTGTCAATTGATCTAAAGAGCTATTGGTTAAAATAGCAATACAACACAGTAAACAGACTAGGTATAATACTATATTGCTGTGTTTTAATATACTATTTTAATGTAATTTAGCTCATTGAATCAATTATAAAATCGTTTTCATGTCATGACTTTCTTCGCAGACTATAATATACCGTCTATTTTTTATACACGATGACTATCATGTGACAACGTAAGGGATGTAGTAAAGCGTAAGGATGGTTATCAAAAAGCACTTCAATTGAAACTTCAGGTGTCCAACCTCTTTCTCTCGTAATTCGAGACAAATCGCGAGAAAGGGATGGAGCTAATGTAAACTTCAATTTTTCCATTTTCAAAGTAGAGTCCAAGGCGTTTTAGACGTACACTTGTAATCTGAGGCCCTACTTTGAAAATTGAAGTTCGAAGTTACGTCAGCTCTATTCTTTTCTCACAATTAAGTCTCTAGTGTCGAGTGATAAGGATCGGCATGCGAAGTTTCGAATTGAGTTCGTGGTACCCATCGAGCTCGACTCGAGTCTCTCGATTGACCAGTGACAGGACTGACAGGGGCTCGGCACCCGAAGATTCGTATTTAGTGGTCGTGGTAATTTAGGGTGGTAGCCACAGGTGGTCACCATCCCTGCTATTCAAGGACCTTTACGTCAAGGTCTTGTGCTATTCTATCATTGACAATCATTGTACTAGTTTCATTCATGGTACGTTACCAAAGTATAATCTGTGGCAAACACCGTTTTTTCATTCTGTGTGGCATCTTTTCGTTCGGCGATCGCCATCCATTTTGTTTGAGTGGTTTTCTCTTGGTCTCTTACGGAATATTGCTCTTTTAGATTAAATTTGGCTCTGTATGTGTTAAACTCTGGAATTATTAAAGTGGCAGTAAGGTACGAGCCATACCATATGCAGAATGTCTGCTCACGAGCAAATGAGGGCGATGTTGGATCAATTGATGGGCACATCCCGCAATGGTATTTATATTTTATAATATAACTACTCTTAGTACACGAAAATCACAAAAAATTGCAATATTCACTCTGACGATTTAGTTTTGCTTTTGATTTCTTAAAATACGTAGCTGTAATTTAGCGATATCATAATAATCTAATTAAATTTTCCAGTGCATCTCATGTAAGAGTTGTTCATGCATACGTTTTACAGCATGGTTACTTGCGATATAGCAAGGTTAATATTATGTTTTGCTGGTATAAAAATAAGACTAGGAAAAGCTAAATTAAGATTGGTTTGATGTGCACTAGCAGGTTTACTGATTTGTTACAGCTTGAATAATTTGCAAAATTAATTGGTTTTCAGGTGAAGCTGATAAGCATGGAGTTAAGTTTTTCGATGATGCCGTATGCAAATCATTTTTGCTGCAATGTTGTCCACATGAAATTCTTTCATCCACGGTAAGACCTGATTCAAGTTGGTATGATGAATTGTGGGGTTTTATCATTGATTTAGTATATACAAGATACACAATCCCGCACAAAACTTTATTATAAACTGTCCCAAATGACATTGATAGCTGCATTCAGATACATGCTAACATCGCTATTTTTTACCTTAAACATTCATGCAAAAAAAAACTCAATATACTAGCAGTCAAGTGTCAAATTTGCAAACTAATGTTTTAAAACATTTAAAACTCTTTAGTGAAATCGCCATTATCATACTATTTATGACAAAAGTGGACATCGAATGAATGGAGACGAATTTCTCTATTTATATTGTATTAGTTTTAACGAAATTACAAATTACACAAAAAAACTTTTGACATGTTTTATAAATGCTGTCATTGTATTACACAACTTAAGCTATATATGTACAATAATAATAATGAATAAATTAATGTAAAGCAAGGTTTAAAAACCCGTCCCGTCGATTGTTTTTATTCAAATTTTAACAGGTATCCTTTGTCACCTGGAATGGTGAAATGATTCTAACGATACCACACACATATAAATTGGCTCAGGTGTTCAAAGTTATGTTGGAATAAAGAATTATACATACATACATAAATGAACCATTAAAACATTACACTTTACTCCAGACAAGACAAGATCTTATCCTATCATACCAACCTAGCCTAACCGGTTACGTATCATAATATGTACATAAAGTTCAAAATACAAAATGGGTCATAATTCATAATGGTCATAATATATAATGGTTTTTTTTTTAAACCTTGAACTTTTCAAGATTGTTATACAACAAACCTAACCTAACCTAATGGGTTCTATGCAATGGGCTTTTAAAAATATTGAAAAGTTTACTTATTATGACCATTATGTAATATGACCCATTATGTATTTTGAACTTTTTATATAGGTATTATGATGCGATCCCAACCTAACCTAATTTCCTTGAAATAAGTTCAATTTATTATATAATTGTACGAAAATGGGTCAGGCACACAACAGACGACTTATTTGCCTTGAATAGTTCACCCCTATCTCGTGCTAATATTGCGACCCATTTTGCACGTCGTAGAGGATTTCGTGGAAAGCTTACATTTAAAAATAAAAAATATTAAAATTTAAAAAAGTAATAGCTACTCCATAATAATTTTGTTCCTTGGTAAGTCATAATTTGTGTGCACAAAATAAATTCCTAAAAATCATGAAAACATTATAATTTTAGCTAGAAACGTTTATAAATAAATAGAACTTAAGTAAAATTAGACATTCCATCCGTTTTATTTGTTTTTTTGTTATTATTTTTGCAGTTTTTCACCACACATTTTGTCATGATTGACAACTGCCACTGTCTGTGGTCGGAACAAGACTAATAGCAAAACTACTGCCCAAGTCGATTCGGCAGTAGTTTTGACTTGCCATTTTTTCGTGCTGATTGTGTATCTAGTATATACTAAATCAATGGGTTTTATGGTCTCTACTGAATTTCTGTGATTTTTAAAAGTAATCTTTTTGTATTATGTGAATTTGTCTTTGTTTTAATTCTTTACTTAATCTTTATATATATTTTTCTTAAAATATTATTCAACAAATTATTAACACGCTTGGTGCGAGTGACACCCTTAAGTATTAGATGGTTGTGTGCAAAGGATCTCTATCTGCATGGTGGACAGGCGTTGCAGTTTGCACTATAAATAATTGTTTGTTGAAAGCAGTAAATGTGTTAATCAAAAGTTGTGTAATAAACAGTAAAATATTGTTAATTAAATAAAATCACAGAAATTTTATAGGTTCCGTGGTGTTATATGGGATTGAAGTGTCTTAACTTCATATGCATTGGGATTATTGAATAATAATCTAGTTTCCTGGTTTGAATGAGGCATTATATTATTTTGATTTAGTTGAATAGCATTAAAATATCATTTTTTTATCCCAGTGTATATGTTAACCATTTTCATTCTTTCTTGACTCATCTATTGCCATGATACTGTAGTGCCTCTGAAAAAATCTATTGGAGTGGCATTAACTCTGGTGAAATATGCTTTTCAGAAAATGCCCAACACTAGTCTTTATTGCTCATCACAATACTTAACAGATGAGGGATAGATTGTATGAGTTAGGCTGTTCTGTAAGTACCAAGATGTACGTATAAAATATTTATAGATAGCTGGTTGTATATTTACTGCTAAGCAGGACTTAATTTAATAAGGCTCCCAGGCTTAATATAAAAACAATAAAATTTCATCGGTATCATATGCTGCTTTGGTGAGTACATGTAAAAATTTTAGGAACAAAATGTTAAGCCGGGTGAGCGCAATTTGGTGATTCATTGGGTACGTACTGAGCTATCTACATGGCTAGAAAACAGAAAGTTAATTGCATGATGGAATATATTCAAACTAAAGTTCAAATTGCAATTGTCTGTTAGGTTAGTAGTTACCCTTTATAGACTTGCAAGCAACTTACCTGTTGTCATAATTACTGCAGGAAGCCAATTTAACAAATAAATTAAACTTCTGTTTTTTTTTATTAAAAACAAAAAATAGTTTTTGGAAGGTAACATACACGTATTTGTTCAATACTTTTTTAAGCATTTAAATTATGTACATGAGGTGGGATATATTTAAATTCATTAGTGTTTTATTAATAAATGAGACATTAAATTATTGTGTCTATGAGTGAGTCAACTAACTAAAGAACTAAGTTGTAAAGGATGGGTGTTTCCTCTATGATTTGTAAGTACTTAATGTCAATATTTATCGTCGGGTGAACCTGGGCGCAAGCAGATGGTGATAGATTGTATGTATTTTATTCAAACAATATCTTTTGAAATGGTTTCTGTACTGGAAGGGATTTTTTTTTATGTATTTTTAATTGACATTTTGTTAACCCATTCACCGCCAGGAGCTGACATTTTAAATTTATTTTAGTCATTTGAAGCTAAGAAGACCTACTACCATTTGAAACGAACTTGAAAGGAGGAAACTTCGGCGCAGATCTGTATTCCTGGACTCTCAAAGTTAGGTGACCACAATAAAATGGTCATTTATTATTTACATTACAAAAGTAATGTGATAGCACTGTCGCGCCGTCGTAGATATATCAGTGCGGTTTCGGCCTTTATTAACGCAGTAATCGTTTTGTATAGGCGGTGGATGTGTTTTTTTATTTTATTCAGTGAAGATCAAAAATGTATTATTTTTCCATCCTAATTTAAAATCATCATGACAGAGTAGCGGCAGTACACTATTCACTGTCTATAATCTTATTAAATCCAGTACAAACTGAAGGTGCCTCTGTAATACTTGAAATCATTGTTTTGAGGACAACCAAAACCACTTCTTGAAAACTCATTCAAATGTCTCTATTTCATCTTACGCCCAATAAAATCTGTTATTGTTGATGCTGTAAGAATGTGGCGTTATGTAACTAGTCCAGCCATAAGTTCTGTTACTAAGGTTGAGTCAAATAAAACTAACTAATGTTTTTTTTTATTATTTCAATACATATAAGAATAAAAAGCTTATTTAATGTACATAACAAAGAACAAGTAATCATTCTAGTTAGTCGCCGCAATTTCCGACGCGATCTTTTAACATTCACAGCCGGCATCGATGAAATTACGCATGACTTTTCAAAGAACTTTATTGTTTAATATTATATAACTTCTTATCTCTGTGTATATTTAGAGACCAAAATTACATTTCTCAACAAGACTCAATTCTAACTTATGGAGCAAGAAATTTGGTGTGGTTTTGGATTTGCTGGAAATTCATGTGAAAGAGTTTCTTGAAATACATTTAAATAAGAATTTAAAGGTATAAAAAGTCGGGTCAATATTGTCACGCAAATTTGAACTCTCTACAAGCACTCTTTAAAAAGTTGTGGCCGTTATCAGTATCATCGTCGTGCGTAAATTGAACAATGATTTTCTAGTCCGAAATGGGAATACTTCAAGCTCGTACATCAAATAATTGCAATAGTTTAGAATACATTATTTGTATTTTTATTTTGTATCAATCAAGGTACACACTACACAGATTTATAAAAAACTCCTTTGATTTGTTTTTTAAATTTTAATATTCAATTTTATATCTCAGTAACATAACTTATGACTAGACTAGGTATGACTACAATACAGCAAGCAATACAAGCGGTGAGCAATACATTCCCAAAGCGGTATGCAGAAACCACTTGCAGTGGTGTTGTTACCACTAATTATTATTATGTACTTTGATTTTGATTGGTGCAAAACAGCAGAATAGATTCCACATTAAGATATCTTATTTGAGGGGTTTCCTATGATGATAGTGTGCTGCCACCTTCATATATATGGTTCACTGCATGATGAGTAAAGTATTAATGTTGCTGAGCACTATGTTCTACACTGAATTATTTTTTTGTCTTAATTAATGTCTATTCTGTTTAAACCTTCCAACTATCGAAATGTTGTCCTCACAACCGGCATTCTGTACTTTATTAATTGTTTATTGAATCTGGTGTGACTTCTTTTAATTTGCAGCGTATGGATTTAGGTGAGTGTCCAAAAATACACGATTTGGCACTACGGGCGGATTTTGAATTAGCATCAAAAACCAAAGACTATTTCTACGATATTGACGTGAGTATCATCGCATTTTCAAGTTTATGTATCACAATTTTACCAAAAGTTTCCGAATATTTGTACAACTGCAATACAAAAATGCACATGGATGACCTTAACTAATTAAACATTTTAGTTAAATATGTGCTCAATTTGTGCTACTAGCTATTTTCTGCACTTGAGATTTGAGATGTTGAGGTAGCAGAATGCAGTAAATGCATAAGTGAGTATTAAATTAAGAGTTAACACACTTTGTTGTTGTAACTTTATAATTATATTTCTTAAATATATAATTTTTATTTTACAAACTAGATTTAATAACCTTTTTGGATGTGTGTGTTATGAAGGCAACCGATCACTTAGAAGCGTTCATAGCTGACTGCGACCGTCGAACGTCTGCCGCTAAACAAAGACTGGCTGAAACTCAGGAGGAACTCTCGGCCGAAGTAACTGAGAAAGCGAATTCCGTACATGAGCTCGCTGAACAAATCGGGCAAAAACTGGCGCGGGCGGAGGCTCTCGGGGAGGAGGGAATGGTGGAAGAGAGCGTCAAGCTCATGGGAGAGGTGGGGTCAATTTGAGAAAGTTTCTACTTGAAACTGGTTTTAATAATAATAATTATTGGTAAATAAATACAAATAATATTCAAAATTACAATATTTGCAGATAGACGAGTTGCGTAAAAAGAAAGCAGTAGCAGAACAGGAGTACCGAAACTCAATGCCGGCATCATCTTACCAGCAACAAAAGTTGCGGGTCTGCGAAGTGTGTTCGGCTTATCTCGGGATTCACGACAACGACAGACGGCTCGCTGACCATTTCGGAGGGAAACTTCATCTCGGGTTTATAACCATTCGTGAAAAGCTTTCGGAATTAAAGGTAATCGAGATGTATGTCAAATCCATTGCAAATGCTATATCCGTAGTTGTAGTTGAACGAGGAAATAATTAATTATTGTAACAGTTATTATGCGTCATTATATCGATAGCAAAATTCGTTGCCTTTATGAAAGAGTGCGGCATCTCAAAATGAGTCGCTGTTGCAATTTAAATTCAGAACACTTTCTATTTAAAGTTTTCTTTACAACGTCATCATTTTTTGAGTTGTAGCAGTATTGTATAAAGGCAGCGTATAGGTAACTCACAACACAATTGACAAGATTTCATATTTTCAAGACTTTAATTTTATTCGTTTTATAGATACTGTTTGGAAGGAGGAAGACACTAATAGTTTTAAATTTTCTCTAGAATGAATAATTATTTTATTATTAATTTATTAAGATGTACTTATTCTAAAAGGGCGTAACTTCATTTCTACGACACAATGGACATATTACGTTAGTCCAATCCTATATAAAAAGATAAAAAAGTATCATGTCAACCGATAATTCTCTAAGGGCCACTTGCACGAAAAGTTTAACCCTGGGTTAAGACACTAACTCGAGTTAAAATTACAGTTTTCGTATGAATCTAACGTCTACTAACTCGAGTTAGTGCCTTAACCCAGGGTTAAATTCTGCGTGCAAGTGGCCCTAAGTATCTATCCATCTGTCAATAGTGTCAATGTCAAATTTGAAGAATGACAGCTTTTTTTCTCGTGAAAAAGGCAATGGTATTATATCTATTCAGGCATAGTATTGGTAAAACTCGATATTTTTTTATTAACTTACTTGTAATTTTGTAAATAAAGAAAAATAAATCTAAATAAATATTTTGCCGTGTTCAGGAGGTAAAACCCTTTCGATTCGTATAGTAATTTGCAGGTGTCACCAAAATGAAATGTTGTCAATTGAATATGACGCTTGTCCCGCAGAAAACTGTGGATAAGAGACGCGAAGAGCGAGGCGCGTCGGAGCG
>OZ014445.1:9534556-9573527 GCA_963966035.1 Acleris laterana | reverse complement strand
CGAGAACGCAGGTCGGTCTTATTACACTGTTCATCCATCAATCCACGAACACGCGCCGCACATGTGGCGTATGACGTGACAAATCAGTTCACAACTTGATAAATTCAATTAACTAGGTTTTTTTAATTCATGTTCCTGATCTGCTAATCTATTGTGAACATGTTCAACAACGAAATAAATATTATTTTTAAAACATAGTTTTGTGGACAGACGCAGCCGGTCGCGCAGTAGAAGTAAACGAGACGGATCGCGGGAGAAATCGCGCGGACGCGATCGCGATAATCGCCGCAGCCATCGCAGAGAGTAATGCCGAACTTGCTCATAGGATACATGAAAAAATGAAATGTTTGATGACGCCATAGCAGATGTATTTGCATACCGAGTTAAGAGGGTAATCTGGATCTGGATGCAACTCGTAATGAAAATAAAATTAAGAAGTCTGTAGTGATTATTGCACTTTTTAGTTACTACTGTTCATTTTGTTAGACTTATCGTCGGTGCTCTTGCAATACCGCGTAAGTAAAAAAATCATGTAGTTGCAAAATGTACCTTACTGACTTAGGTGCTAAGGTGTACTTTGCAACTTATTTAATTTGTTAGTTACGCGGTATTGCAGGCGCACTGACGTTATGGCATTGTGTAGAATTATTAAGAAGTTCATAAAAGATCGCATTGAAAACTGATAATAATATATTGAGTGACTGATGTAAGAAAGTTATAGCTGAATGGAATGTTGATGGGTTATGGAAGATATTTATGTTTGACTTAGGCAGCATCTAACATTTGTGGAACTGTATTTTAGTTTAAAGTGTATTGTTCATAAATAATTATCCATCACAACACGAATGTTTGCTTTAAGTTAAAGCAATAAGGAAAACGCACTATTTTTTGGTTCTATTTATGTTAGTTTTTGAATATATAGGACTAATTACCAGTTAATTAAGAAATATGATGTTTAGGTAAGATATGACTGTTTCAGTTATTTCATAGAGACTTAAAATTTAGAAACTGGTCTTACCTTGAGTATAAAATTTTTGTTCTGCACTGCTCTTGTTGATTTAATAAATTTTTATCCATACTGCTTCTCTTTTACTTATGTGCCATCTAGACCCTACTCAATTATTTCATTAACACGAGGAGGTTAAGGTGCGACCCCACCGCTGCGGAACATAGGGCTATTCCCAGTTGTCCGTACCCCTTTGTTCGAACTGCGGACAGCTGGGAATAGCCGGTAAAATACGGAGTCGTTGCGTAATCCAAAGACGGAGTCATAGTAACAATATGGCGTCGTTTTTGACCGTTAAGACTGCGCCGAGCGTAAGCCGGATGTACAGTAGCGCCCTCATTACTTTTATTGTGTTTTCTAATAAACTAAAGTATTTTCTTGAAATTGGACAATATTATGTTTGTGTACTACAAATGAAAACAACTTATAGGGTATATCATAAAGGCTTAAGACTCAGGGTAATTTTTATTAAAGTTTGTTACTTATCCCACAAATTGTGTTTTTACTTGCGCTACAAAAACGTATCGTCTGATTGTGAGAAAATTCTTTAGTAAATTAAAAACACAATAATAGTAATGAGGGCGCCACTGGACGCTCGGCGTTTGCTCGGCGCAGTCTTAAGCAGCGGCATGGCCTCCCAACTCGAACAACGTATAATTATTACTTTAATAAACTCATAGATGCAACCCATAAATAAAAATTTGAATCAGTAATCGTTAAGAATGAATGATTTGTACACCTTAATAAATTCGTCGTTCTGCTCGACTAATAGCGGAGGCCCCCGCTATCGGTTGTCGGATCTGATGAAAGGTCGAGTCTTACATTTTATAATTATGAATCCGTCGGACCGACCGACGTGAACAGTTTCATATACGATTAATCAAGAAAAACAATTTCAGTTTGAATGTTTTACGATTTATAAAATGTATTGCCACCAGAACATCCGACATTTTATCGGAATCGACAAACGACAAAGTGGGATCCCGTATTCCCGCAGTAACAGTCCGCCGGCTGATATCGGCTTAACCTTTTGAACTTTTGCCTCTGACTTACAAGTACAACTGAAAGTCGTGCCTCTGACGCCACCGCCGGCCGCAGCCGACGCGAGTTGAAGATTAAATAAAAATTCGGACAAGAGAGAGTCGGACTTGCCCACCGAGGGCTCCGCACATGACACGGTTATCAATTCAAATTTAGACCGTCGTTCCGTAAACAAAGAGTTTCTGTTTTTTATTAAAAATATATAGTTTTCAGTTTTTTTCCTATACTTGTAGTATAAGACGGTATTACTTGCCAAATTTCATAGATCTAGGTCAACGGAAAAAACCCTATAAATTTTCCCGAAATATCCGGATTTTGCGGTAAAAACGGCCGTATCTTTTTTTTAGGTTAACTTAGTGGTTTGATTTTTTCACAACTTCATGGACAGTCTCATGAATTGTGTTTGAGTTTATGTTTTTAATTTCAACTCGATACCTCCACGCGTTCCCGAGATAAAGGGTCTTGACAGACAGACGGACAACAAATTTATCCTATAAGGGTTCCATTTTTTCCTTTTGAAGTACGGAACCCTAAAAAGACTTTACTTCGTATGATAGGTAGGTAATCTGTTTGTCTGGTTTGCCGTTTCAGCGTGGATAGATAATGGGAGACCCATAAGTCACTTTTCGATTCGAATCCCAATGTATTTTAAGAGCACTGTACGAACTGTGGCCGAGAATCTCAAAAGGAACACTGTCAACGTTTGTTTAATGATCTGTTCGGTATTTGCCCCCTTTCTTTGCTAAGGCTGGGTTATATTATATATAGATCCGTTAGATCAAATTTCGGTCAGGAATGTCAAAACTTTTATGAAGTTACTAAAATTTGAACTGACATATTTAGTACCGTCGCGACCCGTAACTTCGCCTGTGCTACCCAACTTCGCCTAATTTTATATAAGTTGAAATTCCCACAATATTTGAAGGACAAGCTACTAAACTTAACTACTAAATAGTAAGTATTTTTCATTTATGGCAATATTTTGCGAACAATTTGTGGCTAACTTCACATTGTTGGTCACCAGTGCATTTTTCCCGCTGGATGAATTGACAGGTTTTTTGGTTTTGTGTTTAACTTCAGTTGGTGGCGATACTACAGAGCAGGGAATGCTAAGCTTTTTGTTTGATTATAACCTGCAACTAATATCCTATCATATGACATTGTTGTTTTATATCTAAGTTACGTTTAGAAGCTATAAATGAAAAAAACGTTGCTGAGGGTACAGTATCAGCCATCTTGTTGCCAAACTTCGCCTACCCCCTAGGGTTGTCAATTCTGTTGTGGGTGAATTTCAAATATATTATACGTACCTAGTTAACAACTTAATTGAGACGTTAACTTTCTTCCATTATGTAACCGAAATTTGTTCTATTTTTTTATAAAAGTGTATCTCTATTATTACCAAAGAGGTATTTTTTTTTATGTACGTAAGCGAAATGAGTGAAGCCTAAATAATTTGTTACGTTTTTTGTTCGAAACTTATTATTTAGTTTTTAATATTAAATAATACCTACAACAATTTACGGATTTTTTACTGTACTTAAACCATTAACTCCCTTTATTTCAAAGTCAAGTAAGTTAACATGATTTTTGGCAACCCTATCAGCATTATAGCAAATGTATGGAACCAACTTCAGACTGCTTCAAACTGTTACCTAACTTCGCCTACCGCACGTTTTTTTTAAATGTAACCTATTATCCTAAATGTAAGATTCATATTCCTCTGTTATTCTAAATTGATTAGACTAGATGTAGGTATGCCAAACAAATGTAAATGTTCGAAGCTTCGGCCTAGTGTAGGCGAAGTTAGGCAACAAGCCCCTAACTTCGCCTACTACTTTGAAGGCAATTTTAAGACAGTTAAGCTATGAAATTTAAAGCGTTAATTGCCTGTAACGATAGCCTAAGATATGTAAAATATTTTTTTAATCATGAAGATTCAAAATAACTTGAAACCTGGATGATTTTTTGCAAAAGGTGTCAAAACCCAGGCGAAGTAAGGGGTCTCAACGGTAACAGTCTTTTATAAGACCGGGCCTAGACTCTTTGTAGAGATTTGCCCCCTTTTTGTAAAACCTCTACATTTTATTTTTAATTCGCCCCCTTTTAGACTTATCCGCCTTTTATTATTTCTTTGTACGAAATTGGGGCGGCACTTTCAAAATTTCGTTGTTTACCTCCTATTTGTACTGTTAGCAACTTCCTACGATATATTTTGCCCTTAGGTTGTTATAACTGTAATTTTTGCTAAAGCTTTGCAAGTAATTGCAACGTCGGCAGATTTGTAATTGTTTTGTTTGCATATTGTGGTATTTAAATAAAATAATGACACAAGTAGTGGTTCTCGATAAAATTTATTTATTTACGCATCTTATGCTTCTTATTCTAAAATCTACGTAAAAATCTTATCATTAAATTATAGGGTAATTTACTACAAAATTATTCTAACAAAACGTAGAACAAATAATTCAGACAAAGGCAAATCAAATCTGGGATGGCGGAGTCTCGTCACAGAAATTAAACGTAGCTAACAAACACTAGGTGTAATTTTAAACATTACCTAAACTATATATTTGACAATATTTTATTTCTGTAATGCCAAACAGTGTAATTGCAATACTTCATGCCACAAATGCCTAGTACTAGTACCTATGTATTTCCATTGTGTCCTAAATTAACACTACTAAGTCGTCTTTGCAAGAATTGCAATCACTAAGGCAGCAACAGCCTAATTGGCTAAGTAAAGTTTTTGGAAGATATGTATATTATATTTTTTATCGATAGTCGTCATCCTAAAGATCAAGAAATTGCGGCTCTTTTATTTTTATTTCCTCTAATATTTTAGAAATATTTTTTTTACTTATGAAGTTGACATTTGTACACTTCAATGACTGACTAGCTTGTTGCCTTCGTACTTAATGAAAAAGAAAAAAAACACTTCTATATCTGTCATTGTCAAATCAAATCAAAGTAAACAAACAATTCAATACAACGGCTATTTTCTGTTTGCTTGTGTTTCATGTGATCAGTGTTTTTAGAAATATTTTTAACGATCTCAGAACGAACTCTGGACTTTCGTTTTGCCGCTTTGCTTTAAGAGCTTTGCACGATATTTGGTCTAAGATTTATTTTCGAACCCTTTGGCACTTCTTCTTGGACACCGATTTCTTCCTTTTTCGACGACTCTTGCTCTGCTTTTTGATAGCCACGAGAGCACTTTTGAATTGTACAATCCACGCAATGAATTCAGGCAATCCCACACGGACTGTGGAAATGGAGTATTACAAAGATTTACTTGAATTTACTTATTTGAATTAAACCGTTTGTTTACTTTGATTTGATTTGACGTTGACAGATATAGAAGTGACAGTTTTTTTTTCTATTTCATTAAATACGAAGGCAACAAGCTTGTCGGTCATTGAAGTGTACAAATGTCAACTTCATAACTAAAAAAAAGATTTCTAAAATATTAGAGGAAATAAAAGTAAAAGAGCCGCAGTTCTATGATCTTAAGGATGACGACTATCGAAAAAAAATATAATTTACATCTCTTCCAAAAACTTTACTTACCCAATTTGCCTCGGCCTGGAAGAACCTATAATTTGCACCCAGCTTGTAAAATTACCTGGGGCACGTTTTATAAAGCTACAAGTAACAATTTTACAGGTCTAAACTGGCAACACAGCTCAAATGCCTGTTCGTCATTGGACGAGGTTGTGTCAATTGGAAACTTGAAACCTGTAAATTTTAATTGTAGCTTTATATAACAGGCGGCCACTGGATACAAAGGACACTAAATTGTATTATTCTACCACTTATGAATAAAAATAAGCTTTGAAGGTAGAGTAGTTTAAGTAGAGGTCATTACATCAATACTCCCATATCGGACTGGTATCGTTTAGTCTTCCTATACCTACTGTAATTACGAACAGACCACTTAGCTACTCCTAGGTACTAATGATCGGATGAATGTTACACGAAGTGAATTTAAAATCCAATGTTTTTTTAGAACTAATTTCGATTTTGAAATCACTCCGTCTACGGCTAGATTGGCCATTATTATTTGAAGACTCAAAATAATACCCAAATTTAAGAAAAATACGTTTCAAATGTTTTCGCTGATTGCCACGAACGTTATGCTAAACTGCGCGGGCTTCGTCCTGTGCGAAAGGCACGGATCAAATTAAGATAAAGAATTTAATGAGAAAGTGAACAACAGCTCCGAATGTACGGGTTACTATCAAAATAACTTTATCCCGAAAGGACCAGTTCAGCTCGATAACAAAAGTAAAATACACAGACAGCAAAGAGTCAATTCAGCAGGACGACATGAAAGTGGGATACTCAGTCAGCAAAGTGTCAATGTAGCAGGACGGCTCAGAATTAAAATGAGCAAGTAGTCAAACGTTTGAGAATACAAATAGCCCGTAGGTATGATTAGAATACCTAATTAGCCGAAAGTAAAATTAGTAGTTAATAGACATGAACACAGAACGAGTTAGTAGCAAAACGTCTGGAAATGAAAATAGACTGTATAATTAGAATACCTAATTCGTCGAAAGTAAAATTAGTTGATTGTCAATTCCACAGAAAGAGCAATTAGTCCCATCTCGTGGCCAGGTTTGGTAGCCAGCTTCAAATTGGGAAATGCATTTACCATTGGCCATTCAGCGTTTGTATGTCTATTATGTAATAAAGACATTCTAAGATAAAGACGTTCCGCAACAAATTGTAGCATTGTAAGATTCAGACGTTTTGCTAAAGAGATATTTAGCGTTCATGTGTATATCATAACATTCATAACAAAGACATTATTACACAATCCAGACGTTTGAGCAATATTGTCCTTTGGCGATACGGTAAATTTAATAGTAACCCCAATGTACGAACATGCCTGCCTTTTCTAACATTCACTATCTTCATATCTTGACCATAGAATTCAACCGGCATTTTGAGTTCCTACACCTGGAGATATAACGTGTTAATAGGGTTTCTTTAAAGTAACATTAAACTGAAGGCTTACTAAAATACTATTTAGCAACGTAACGGTGAACGAAAACGTATAAAGTGTATATTAGGAACATTTCGACTTTAAAAGTATTATGTGACATACAATTTTAAGGAAAGGACTACAATCTATGGAGATGCCTTTCTGACAAGTTTTCCTCTCATCACTCATTTCTACAGTTTAATAACAATTATCACAAAACCACTCAAGTAAATAAAAAAGAGGTTATTACATACGCATGTGACAGGGTATACTTAGAAATCTTCCAAAGACTATTTTTGTTGATTCGACGACTTATTTTATTTACTCGAGCCATTCTCAAATAAACTGCACGTCTATTATTATCTACTTACAATAATTCTAGATATAACTGAGCCCAAAAACCTCTATCATCTCTTAACTAACTAATACAGGGCGGAGGTTACATAGGTTTTTGTGATCAAGATATTACGTGTAGAGTTAAATTGAGATCAATATGGTAGTAATATCAAAAAAGTAAGTAAAAGTATAGATAAATGATCGAGAGCGTGGAATCGCAAATGTAGTGGTAATGTGTGTTTACATAAATTTCTGTCTTCCCGTACTACCAGCATAAGAGGTTTCTTATATATTACATAAGTAAACACAAGAATAATGTCAGTGTCATATTAATACCTACCTACTATTTAAGTTGCACTAAAATCTTATTTTATTGTATTATTACAATTCTTAGGATAATTTTGGATGTCAAATTCTCGTAAACAAGAAATAATATATTAGTTTAGTTGAAAGACCGTAATTTTTTTTTATAGTCCGTTTATGTAAAAAACCAGTTTGTATGAATTAATTAAACAAAATATAGAACGATTTAGCGCACATAGCATGCATCACATGCATTTTTAAAAGAATATAGGCATTTTACTTCTAAGATTGCCACCGTATCACCTAACATTCAATCCAATTGAAAATATTTGCAAAACATTATGAGTTTAGCAACTGAACGGATTAATACAATTACTGCTGAGGACTGGGAATATATTTGTAGCCGTGTCATAATCAAGAAAATAAATATAGGTGTGAATATCTCATTAAATAAAGAAAAAAACTTTTCAGACGAACGGTACAACCACTACAAATGCCATTCCGCGCTCTCGATAATTTATCTATATAATGTGTATTGCAATAAAATTTAAGTAAATTGAAAGAAAAATAAACGAAAAATAACGAATTTACTGGTCACGACGACAATTGTTTAAACACTTCATGCTAGTCAAAGATCGAAAAATGATTAAAGCTTTATTCTTATCCAGCACAATTAACCCTCGCTATGAGCAAATGTAAATCAGAAGGTCGTTGTAGACATGTGGCAGTAACTTGTACCCATTTTTGATATTAACAGGGATCGGGAATTCGGTACGATATTTACCTAATCTTTCGCGGCGGCGTTGTTGTTCAGTTGTAAGCACGTGTTTTTTTTCTATATACAGATTTACCCCACTCTGCCTACCCCACTCTGTGATGAAGGCGTGACGGTATGTATGTATGTATTTACCAAATTTTATTTACTTTACCGGTAACGCATCTTACGGAACGTTTTATCCTACATATAAAATAATTAATATGAACGTTTTGTAGAATTCCGGAGCTCATATTATATAAATAATATTTTTAACAATTTTTTAAGAGTTCTTGATAATTCTGTAGCTCTGCCTACTCCACTCTGGGAATTTTCGGTTAAATATCGTACTGAATTTCCGAACCCTGGTTATTAACGATGTTACGAATGGAGCGCTAATTTGTAGTAGGCCTTGGACAGGACAGGAACACCATGGCATATCTTTTAGTTTTAAGAGCGAGGTAGTTCTTTTAGTTTTAAAACTCTACTACTACAAATCTAACGCAAGTTTCAGCGGACCATTCGCAGCTAGCAAGTCAAATCCAAATAAAACTATGTACCTACTTGTAAATTGAAAACACTATTTTGTGAGTACCTACTATTTTGCTAAAGATAAAAATATTTACCATTTAACAAAGTGATAATTATTTTTTTTACTCTTATTAGGAAAAAATGTTTCTAGTTAAATAACTATATTGCAAGTAGCCTATCACTCTTTATTTGATTTTTATTTTGTGCAGTTTTAATTTAAATCCTAGCATTTCCGATAAAACTCCAGAAAGGGCCGATAGAATTACAACTTTTGTTATAGTGTACAAATAATGGTTGGCACATATTCCAGATATTTTGAATGGCGAGTCCAGTTCCTGAAAAAAAAAAAGTAATTATCTATCGATTGTTTGTTTACATTATGTTGGAATGACGTTCGTCTATTATGACTTTGAAAACAGATCACAGATAATAAAAATTAGTGTTTCTAAGGGCCTGTTGTTTGATCAGTAGTTAAAATAACTAATTGTTATAATTTGAAAAAGGAATCGAAAATTTGAAGGAATCTCAAGGAAATGTGTCAAATTTTCAATTCCTTTTTCGAATTTTAACAATTAGTTAGTTTAACTACTGATCAAACAACAGGGCCTAAATGGTGGACGAAGTATATCCATTTTTCTAAATAGCTCCGCCATTTTGTCATAGTAAGTAGGCGAGGATACTTTTATTTAAGAAAAAAATATAAAAGGAAGCAGTTTTTTTGGTGTATCCCAATAAGGCATAATAAATAACGGCTCCATGGGTTTTAGAACCACGGCTACCAAATGTTGTAGCCCTAGATATGTTTGGTGTAGCAGCGCAATAGAGACGTCAAGTAGTACCTTGAGTAGGTCGGCAGCCAGTTTGAGCACGTTGTTGGCGACGGTGAGCTGGTCCTTGCTGCCGGGGCGCTGCTCGATGGCCAGGTGCAGGTTGATCTGCTCGGTGAGGATGGCGGAGAGGCAGCCGCGGTACTTGCGCGACACGTCGCCGCCCAGCGTCAGCAGGCGCAGCAGCCACACGCCCAGGCACAGGCTCCAGCCCAGCGCCTCGAGCAGCCAGCCGCATTCCAGCGTCACCGATTCCTGACGCGACGTGATCAGTTAACCTTTTAAACGCTGAAGCCAGCACCAATTGACAACGCATGGAGCCGCAGTTGGTAGTGACCCTGCCGACGAAGCTGGTGTATCCGGGTTCGATTCCGGCTATGGGTTTCCCTAATTCATGTTTTCTATGTATTTCTCTATATACTTAAATTTGTTAATCGTTGTAAAAGAAGGTAAAAAAATAATTCAGCGTAAATCCTCGTGTGGGCACATATTTCGATATTTCTTTTGAAAACTAAGGTTTTTAAGCAGTTTTTTTGATTACGAAAATATTTTCAGAAATAATAGCTCCGATTGTTGCATAAATTGTCTACCCTTTATCTAAAAGATACCGTATGTCCAAAGAATATGAAAAAAATTACAAAGGTAAGGGTTAATAAATACTTTCAACGGAAATTATTTTCAACATGTAAGGATGTTCCGTTTTTGAGTTACCTATTGGCGAAACACGGCGCTTCTCAACAAAAGAACGAAGTGCCATGAAGATACGGTTTTTTTCTGCCACATTTTTTGGTGTTTGTGGTAACGGCTTCAGGACCCTACACTAAGCATGGTCCGAAAATGCTCTTGCCCGGTTTTCCTAATCAATAGATTACTCTATCTAACTTATAAATAGCTCTCAGCGAAATATCTTCTGTTTTTAACTTAATATATTGAGTTAAATACGGACCAATATAACAACGCGTTCTTATTAATCATGTTTATAGCAATGAGGCGGTCTGTAGCCTTAATTTCATAACCTTGTAATGTACGGTGTCGGCGTGGCTAAGCCGATTCGTCGCGTGCGACTGACATGCGCTCGATAAATGACGGCGGAGCCGTAATGTACAGTCGAGTTCATAAATATGTACACACTTCATTACCTTGATTATTTAATGTCTATGTTCAAACTGCCATAATCGAATTGTCACAGCGATTAAAGTGACAAAGTACTAAAGTGTTTACATATTTATGAACTCTACTGTACCAATACCAACAAACAAGTCTTAGCAGCTCAATGTCAACCTTTAATGCACTATGCTAAAGGTTGACAATGTATTTGTTTGCAAGAAGAGTAACCAACAATTTAATATACAGTTACATTGGTATGCTTTATTCCAGAGATATAATTGACTACGTTCCTCCGTCGTCATTATTGAGAGCTAAAATGACAGATAGTTTTTTCTATCTTTAGGACGCCTATACGTACAAGGGATACATCACCTGCCTGGCCTGGTATGGCTACATCACCACGGCAAGGCATCGTTAACGTGGACGTTACGATTCGACACGTTGCCGCGTCGTGCAGATAAACGGTGCCTTGTAACAACGGCTTTAAGCTATTTTAATCTCTACGTCCAGGACATTCGACTTAGTATTGCACTTTATAATGAAACACGGCACCGTCACGACGCGGCAACGCGCGTTCCTACGGAGCCGCGCCGCTTCACGTTAACGACTCTTTGCCGCTGTGAAGTGGCCAAGCAATAGAGAAAATAAGGAACGATCGTTAAATGGCTGAACTTACTCTGAGCAGTTGTGCGCTGACGCAGGCGAGCAGGATGAGCGTGAGCATGAACGCGGCCGACACGATCACATCCACGGAGCGCTGCGGCCCGCGACGCTGGCAAACCAACACAACATGATATTATAGAAGTCTACATAAAAGCAAGTTTTAAAAACACAACTGCTGTTTGTATAACGTCATCAATATAATGTTAGTTATCATTAATATCATTATGTTTAGTTATATTTTTATTTCGTCAATTTCACATTGAGATCAAAAAGTTCCCAGTGACACCCGAGAAGGTAAGACGAATCTAACGACACATCGCTTGTGAAAATTAGGCCTTCCGTTGAGACTGCAAAACCCTCCTTCTCCTCGTTTGGCAGTGATACCCCACGCTTTAAAATCTGTCAAGGCGGTTAGCATACAGAAACTCACAGAGAAACGTGAATCCGACGACATTACGCTCGTACTTGGGTAGTAGGGTAAAAATACATTACTTGCTCAATGGTTCAAGTAGTCGTGCTATATGATTTGGTCGAATCTGAATAAGTTTTCGATAGTTAAATCATTAACGACGAAAAACCGGCTGGATTTTTGAGAAGTGGAGATATAAAGGAATACAAAATAGTCACAGGGATTTCGTTACGTAAAATATTAATAGTAGTTTATGCAATGTCACATAATCAAGGCTCTTAGTAAACTAGACGAAGCGCGCTTCATACGTACGGTCACGAGCGTTAATTTGGGACCCATTTCAAGAAAAATATGTTTGAAGCAATCAATGTCATTAGAGATGTCAAGTCATTTGTAACTTTCAGGAAACTCAACGTTATTGTTGTAGAATGTCAGATTGACTTTGGACCTAAGGTGGGTACCAAATTAAATCTCGTGACTGTACGAGCTCATTTGACGCTTTCCGTACCTTTGTTTAGACGGCACGACGGCAGTCGACTAAATGTTACAGATTTAAAGATTTACAGATCTCATCCACCTATAAACTTACCCGTAAATACGATCGCGTGGACAGCCAAGTCTTAATATTCCTAACTGTGTTGAGTCTGAAGTGCGGCAGCTCAGACTTTCTCGCTCGCCTCGCCGAAGTCAGGTGAGAGAACAGCTTGGCGTAGAGGAAGCGCTGCTTGAAGGCGCGCTCGGCCACGGCCAGCAGGAAAAACACGAGCCCGCTCAGGGCGAAGCGGAGCGCACAGGAGATGACGTTCGTGGAGATTTCCCTAGAAAACGGTATTGGTACAGTTGAACTCGAAAGCAGCAGAACATTTAAGGTACACATAACCGCTCACCATATATCATATTCTTTGTATCAAACTCCATACCGTAACGCGAGCGCAAGCTAGCAGTCGTCCACTAAACATGTATCGTACTGATACGTATATCAAAGCCATGGCCTCCCAACTCGAACAACGTATAATTATTACTTTAATAAACTCGTAGTTGGCGTCATATGTCGTTCATTGAATACAAAACGGACACAATCCGAAATGAGTCAGTGTTGCATTTTAAAATTAGAAGCGGTCGGAATACGATTTTTAATGGAAGAGCAAATTATTTTGGAATGTGTCCGTTTTGTATTCAATGAGCGATGTATCGAGCGAAACATTTGAACCAGTAATCGTGAAGATTTAATGATTTTTACACCTTAATAAATTCAACGTAACTTAATTACATCAAAAACCTGTTTCTCTGCATAAAATAAGGGTATGTTTTACTAGTTTAATAAATGCAATAACTCATACAATACTTGTGAGTTTTCAAGCTTGCTACGTCTTATTGGGTACTGTCACTAGATGGCACCATCGCGGATCGCTGATTAGTCAAAGTTAACAAATATTTTTAACCGTTATAAATATTTAGAACTCGAACTAATGAAAAATTTAAGTTCACCTTACGTCGCTGCCCAGTTAGTTCGAAAAGCTATAGGTTTTAAGAATTTTCTCTCTCTCGACTGTTTATAAAACTATGTACGAAAGTGACTAATTCAAAGCAAAGAAAAAATATTTTCCTTTCATGCGAACGGTACATCCACCATAAATACAATTCCGCGTTTTCAATAATCTATCTATAACTAACTTTGGCGGGGAAACGCATCCTTACTATCCCTCGGCTGTCTATCGCTCACACTCACACACATTCGCACTTGACAGTTACATTTATCTCTGTCACGCGTTATGAGTTATGGAAATGGTAGTTGAAATTAGTGTAACATTCAAAATAAACTAGCAGTAAAAAGCTGTTAAGGTTGACTTTATTTTCAGTACAACTTGACAAAATCTCAAGCCCTGTTTTGACCCGGTGGAATTTTTCGGTGGAACTCACCACACATTTTCGCCAAAAGCACCATTTAATATAGAGCACAGCGACCCCTGGCTATAGTTGACGATCAACGCAGGGATGTACGTCAGGATCGAAAGCGTCTGCAGCTCCTCTTCGCTTCTAGTGTCTTGTTCTACGGCAACCTAACATAACGAGTAAATATGTATAATTTATATCATTCTAAAACTTACAAAAATGTAGTTAAGACATTTATATGGCTCTCTACTTCTCTAGGCACAGATTTAATCGCGTCCATAAAATGAAACAAACCATAGGAACCAACGAACTCATGAATAGAGAATGCCCGTACGTATAAAAGTTATTTTGCAATAAATACTAAACACTGATAATTATTATTATTATATTTGTTTCTGAATAGGTTACATCAAATAAAGATATTTTAAGGGTTAAGTGCAAAACGCAGTGCATGCGGTCGCAGGGGTCCTAATATTGTTTATTGCGTGACAAAAGCTAGATAAATATCCGTCACTTTCTGACACTTATACATAACATACAGCACAAGCGAGAGTGGCGGATGCTTTAACCGCATTTTGTCATGCGATAAGCGCACCCATGCTAGGCCCGCAGATCAGGCGCGGGTCGTGTTTCTTGTTAGGCCAGCGCCCGCGCCCTGAGTCCCCGGGTGTGTACGCTGGGATATGGCCGGTGGTGCCGGTACCTGGATGAGGCGCGCGGCGGGCGCCACGAGCGCCACGCCCGCGGCCATGACGAGGCAGGCCCACACGCAGCCGTCGGCCGCCATGGCCCGCTCGGCGCGCGCCACCACGTACCAGCTGATGTCCACGGCCGACAGCTCCGCGCGCAGCGTCGACCCGCGCTCCCACATCGTGCACTTCACTGCCACACACAAACTTCATACACCAACTCGAAAACTATACTCCAACGAGTTCAAGCGCGGCAATACCGCGGTGACCACCTCGTGCGGAGGCGAGGCATAGTTTTCCATGGTTGACATGGTCGCTCACGCCTCGTCTATAACCCCGGACGGCCGTGCGCGAACTTGTACTTGGTTGGTTACTTGGCCGTATCCTTTTTATTTTAATATTTTTTTGCTATAACCACCTATTATTAAATTCCATGTATTAATCACTTTTTTTAAATTCCATGTGTAAATTCCAACCGTAATACGTAGGTGTTACGGTTCAAAAGATACGGCGGCGATTGTTAAGATCGAGCAAAACTCAACTCACTCCGGAAAAAATAAGTGTGTAGGTACCTATTTATTACGGTTCATGAAATAAAGCCCGATGACAGACAGATACGACAGCGGAGACTGTAAAAGGGACCCTGCGGTTTAGGTGAAATTTACAAATACAACAAATAATAAAAACCAGCCAAGTGTGATTTACAATTAATTTCAAACAAAAAGCAAAGATTTTTGAGTGGGATGTTGTCCCCTTTAATTTATAACTTTATATTATTTGTATTCTTTGTTGGTGTGGCCATAGTAATATAAACTATGTAAAAAAAACCAAGTACCTATATATCACCTTTATGTGAAAGAAGGTTTCCTAGCAGTAGTTAATAACTATGTTTCATGAAAATCTGTTGGGCCGTTTAAAAGATATCAGCTCTGAAAGAAGGGATCACTATTATATCGGGGGTTTTTATGTACAGTCGACGCCATAAATATGTTTACACTTTAGTACCTTGTCTATTTAGCGTCATGTTTAAACTGCCATTTGAAATTGTCATAGCGGGTAAAGTGACGAGGTACTAAAGTGTAAACATATTTATGGCGTCGACTGTACTCGTATGTAATAGTTGGTCTATTCCGACTAGTTTCACTATTAGCTCCATTCATGGAACTACTTGGACTTTTTTTCCCTTTAGTTACATTCAACGAAGAAGGTTTGCTTAATGGAACTACCTGGACTTTTTTTCCAAGTAGTTGCATTAATAATGCAGAGTTAATTGTAATGGAACTAAATAGACTGTACCTAAGCTATCACTTAGTGCGTTTCTTATAGCATGGTGATGTCTCAATTGGACATATTATTGTAAAACCTAGTTCAATAGGCCACGAAACTAATGGTACAGTCCATTTAATTGCATTAAATTAAACCCTGTATTATTAATGTAACTACTTGGAAAACAAAGTCCGACTAGTTCCATCAATGGAACTAGTAATGGAACTAGTCGGAATAGACCTAACAGTAATGTTATATTATAGTTGGTAAAGTCAGACCTGTGTCGGTTGTGGGGTCCAGCAGCGCGAAGGGGTCCCAGGCGCTGTCGGCGCAGTGGAAGCCCTCGTCGGAGTGCCCGCCCGACTGCGAGCCGTAGCTCTCCTCGCCTGCCCGCACCCGGACACACCCTCAATACAGATCACACGTAGACTAACACGGCTCCCTCCCGGTCACACACGTGACTATACTTTGTCTGAGCATGTTCCAATCAAGACATGCCACAGATACAATATTTATTAAACACACCAATTAAGTAAATCTTTAGTATTTGAAAGGTGTGTGTAGGTGGGGTCTAGTCACGTTAGTACCTTGTAATTTTGTACGTAATTTTCAAGATGAAGATTTTAGAAATAAAAAAAATGTACATTTAGATGCAAATGCGGAAAGTATGTAATTTTACACGAGTCCCGTGGTGTCTTGACCAGAGTTGCAAGCGAGGGACGGGCCTCGGGACGAGTGAAAATTACATTTCCGCAGGGCAACATTTGCGAAAAAACAAAAATATAACGGTAAATAAAAGAGACAATTTTACTTAATTCTTAGGGCCTGTTGTTTGATCAGTAGTTAACGTAACTAATCGTTAAAAACCGTAACTAATGGTTAAATCTCAAGGAAATGAGTCTAATTTTCGATTGCTTACACACACAGACAAGTAATGACGGGTCATTGTACGAAATTCTCTTCGGGTTCAGGGCGAATAGTGGTAGAGATAAACACAAAAAAGTTGCAAGTAGTTGAAGACATGTGAAAAGTAAGTGTAATATTAACAATGGAAATTATTTTCCAGTTCCCAAAGTAAGTACAATAAAAAAAAGACATATAGGACGACTAACGAACGGCAAAAAATGTGAATAGTGTAAATTGCATCCTTAACATAACCACATGTCTATATTGTGTACAAAAAACCGCAAACAGAATTCGTATGAATGAACTCAACACGACTCTTAATCTTTTAATTTAGTTACTCACACATAAAACACCGTGATGCAATGCAACAAGTATTCCGTCCGCTTAGCTGTACCCAGCGTAATAAAATTAGAAAAAGCGTTGAATATATTACTAAATAAATAACAAAAAGGTACGAAAACAGAATCACGAAGGCAGGTTTAGTGAAATAGGGAATACTTTGTTTTATTAAAACACTAGCTTTTGCTTTTGGGGTGGATTTTTAGGGCCTATGTGCTATTCCAGACTATAATCTATCTCTGTGTCAAATTCCATCCAAATCCGTTAAGCCGTTTTGATGTGATTGAGTAACAACATTCAAAGTACCTCATTTATTTGAAGTTAGCCGAAACACGTTACGTCTACTGGCCATAGCCCTTCCCCAAAGATCTCCACAACGATCGGCTCTCGATCGAGCTATATCCCGCGTTATCCTTTATCATATTCAGTTATCGGAATAGGCAGAGCTAATATACCTAATGTTTGCAAAAGGACATAATTGAGTGGCTGCGAACTTCAGGTAAATTAGCTATTCCGATGACTGATCAATCTGATCATGTTCTCGGGCCACCTTGCGTAAGCCCTACGTGGGCTTCTTAAGAACCTTTGCGCCCCAGCGGTCATCGGTTTTGCGATTGGAGGTTTTCGGTTATAACGACTATAAGTAACAGAAATATAAATAAGTTTGTCAAAAATTTCATTTGTGGGACAAGCTTTTATTGCCGACTGACTTTTTTTGCACGCTGCTTGTCAAGACGATTCTAACAAGCCCCAACACGACGGATTTATCATGTGCAATTTAGGAGTTCCTGTGGCCACTCTGAGTCTCCATCAACATACCAGCTCGATGGTATTATATTATTGTATTGTCATCAGAACTAAAGGCGTATGCAAATTTTCAGCTTCATCGGAAACCGGGAATTGGGTCAAATTTAACTTGCAAGATTTGACCCTTACATACATACATACATGGCAAGTTAAATAATAGTAGTTTATGCAATAGTTGTATAAGAGAGGTCAAAAAATATGAGTGGCGTGGATGTGAGCCGAAGGCGAACATCGTAAAGGTGAGCGCCACGTGTGTTTTTTGACTTAGTTATACACCGTTGCATACAATACTTTTTCTACGACTAGGTTTCAAATGAAATGCAAAACTAAGCGAAAAAACTTACAAACGAACGAACGAAGTAAAGAACAACAAACGAGCGGGAAACAAGAAAATGACAAAATATGTGTCTATGGTTTACTTTGTTTTTAAATTGACGGAATGGAAAATAGAATTATTTACAATTCCAAAACATTTTAATTTGACCAATCAGAATACTTCACCAAATTAAATCCACCAATCACAATACACATCGACTGTCAAACGGAACGATAGGTTCTTTTAGGTACGTGTTTTAAAAGCTTTTTCCTACTCCTGTACTTTTATCTGTCATTTATATAGTCACGAAGACTAATATAAGAACATACATAATATGTCCGCAGAATAATCCAGAGAAAAGTCTACCTTGTCTATGCCCCAAAACAGCACTTGTGCGTTTTTGAGATAAAACGATACGGCCAGCTGCCAAAGCTTAGCGTTGCACAATCGATTTTATCATATTTTAACGATTGTGAAATAGGGACTATAAATCACCTAATGTTTTGAGAAATGATTTCAGTTACCTGATTGGTCGATTTTAAAATAGCTGTATTCTGGTTGGTTGATACGAAATCGTTCCGTTTGACAGTCGATGTGTATTATGATTGGTGGATTTAATTTGGTGAAGTATTCTGATTGGTCAAATTAAAATGTTTTGGAACTGTAAATAATTCTATTTTCCATTCCGTCAATTTAAAAACAAAGTAAACCATAGACACATATTTTGACATTTTCTTGTTTCCCGCTCGTTTGTTGTTCTTTACTTCGTTCGTTCGTTTGTAAGTTTTTTCGCTTAGTTTTGCATTTCATTTGAAACCTAGTCGTAGAAAAAGTATTGTATGCAACGGTGTATAACTAAGTCAAAAAACACACGTGGCGCTCACCTTTACGATGTTCGCCTTCGGCTCACATCCACGCCACTCATATTTTTTGACCTCTCTTATACAACTATTGCATAAACTACTATTAATATACAGAAGCGGCGCAGGGCTGGCCTTTATGGCGAACCTGGATGACCTTATGTCCAGCAGTGGACGTGTTTCAGCGGAAATGATGTTGATGATGTATATAAAGTGCTTACTGTTGGTGGTTTGGCCGACCCAGTCCGACATGGTGTGGTGCGACGGCAGCGCGATGGACGGCGCCGACGCCGAGCACTCGCCCTCCGACGACGACGTCTGGTAGTTCTCTAGCTTCTACAAACCAATCCGTCTGTTTACTACCTTTAAAATTACCGGTTAACTGGGGTTACTTTGATTTACGTGGTAACATTGCTCACCCTTAAAACGACAACAATTTTAATGGTAATCTTCTTAAATTATTTAAATAATTGTATAACTATATAAGTAGCTTGCTCCTGATGAAACATTTAATAGAATAATTGAATATTAAAACTAGTTTTTGGGGTGGGCACCCGGGGCAACCGGGTTACCCCGTAAATCAAAGTAATCCCAGTTGACGGTACCTAACATAGTTAACTTTTTGATCGCCCCAGTTCACTGTATTAATACATGCCTGAGACGCTAGGGAGCAAACGGCGACCAAACCTCTTGCACATATACGAAACAACATAAACCTTGGTTCTTAAAGCAATAAAGCAAAAAATGAAAAATAAAAATCAAATTATTAATACCTACTTATAAATTATAATTAAACTTGTATGGCCAATACTTAATATTTTTTACATTTTGGAGGGTTATTCTTTACAGACCTAAGCCGGGCTTAAAAAAAAAAAATCACGCTTTTAAACTTTTCTAAATTAACAATATGACTATAGCTAGCAACGTCTTTTTAAAGACATGAAATGAATAATAGGGGGTTAATAACTAATAAACAAAAAGATGGGTGTTAGTTTAGAACGTCTATGTGTATGTATCTGAGTGTCTGTTTGTGGCATCGTAGCTCCCAAACGGATGAACCGATTTGGATGCGGTTTTCTTTATTTGAAAGCTGGCTCAGCTCTTAAAGTATGTGGCGCCGTTAAATCGGGGGCTTTTAACCCCTCGAAACCTCTATATCTCAAAAACGGCCGAGCTGATTTTGATAAGACATGTCTAAGAACCACCGCCAAAAAACCTACATTAAAATAAAAATAAACCGCATCCAAATCGGCGCATCCGTTCATTTCGAGCTAAGGGCCACCGCTAGAAAACCTGCTTTCAAATACAAAAAAGCTGGGTCTAAATTGGTTCACCCATTTAAAAGCTACGGTGCCACAGACAGAAATACAGACAGACACACACACATAGCGGTAAGCTTTAATAATTTAATACGCAATTATATACCTTTGATTTTTTCTTTACATACTCTTCATCGCTTGTTTCCCGAGGAATGGTTTCCGGGGCCCAAGACTTCTTAAACCTAACCCCGACCCTCTTGCCGCCGCCGCGGGCGCTCGTCGGCGTCGATCCATCAGACTCTTGATCGATAGATTTCTCGTCGTCCTCCCGTTTCAGTCTATCTATATTCCTTAACACGTGATTAGGAACTTGCTTAATACTAGAACTATCGATCACTGGTTTTTCCACTGGCTTTGGGTTTAATGGCTTATTGTTGACTAGTTCGTTGGGTGTGTTCTGCGCTTCTTTAGCCCGGTCGCCTTCGCTGCCGTTGGAGTAGTAGCCGTTGAGGCTTTCGAAGCCGTCGTCGCCCTCGGCAAGCTGGGCGCGCGCCAGGCCGCCGCGCGCGCGGCCGAGCTCGAGGCTCTCCAGCCGCTTCTTGGTGAGCACCGGTTTGAAGATGAAGGGGCTCTGCGCAACCTCGTCGGGCGGCGGCGTGAACGTCACTATCGGCGTCGAAACGTCTGGCTTCTTCCACTCCATGTAGTCCTCGTCGTCCGAATCTTTGGCTTTCGTGTGTGACTTATTTTTCATTATAGGCTCCATGTTTTTGATGAGATTCTCTTTAATTTCTTTCTTACGTTTTCTGTAAATTAAACGAGTAAAAGTGATTGTTAAACTCTGTCGTTTTAATTAAAAGTATATAGCAACGAATGATTGTGGATGGAGAACTTGAAAGCAGAAAATTTGACTTCGTAACTTTGTTAGGACTAGTTGATTTTATAAATATACACTTTTCATCTTTTCCCAATGGTTATCCAGATATGAGCATAACGCATAAAACGGCTTACCGAGGGGTGGGGACTTTTAGTATGTTATCTCCTAACTAGTCCAAACAAAGTTCTAAAGTCAAACTTTCTGGTTTAGACTTTTCCATCCAAACCCCCCTTGTAAGCACTCATTTCCCAAGCTAATAATTGTTATAGAGCACATTGCACATTTCGACGCCAGATTTTTTTTTAGTTTATATGACATGATAATCAACTACCGCTACTCAAGAACATACCAGAAAGCTGAAGTACCTGTCGGAATTGGTGGTAAAATGCATTCCAGGGTAGAACATCCTTTGATTTGCATCCAAAAAACTTTTTTGAAGGATTGACATCACTGAGTCGACGACATAAGATTAATAATTGGGTAAGTGCCGAATATCGGGTTGGTTACCCAACTAAATTCCTCCTCTCCTAACCCTTTTAGCTTCCTAATTATTATTTATATTTATTACAGATAGGGTAGGTACTATTTAGGAGTAGGAAACTGAAATGGGAAGTGTACCTCAGGCCCGTGTCGGGCAGTTCTGTGCGAGACTGGCGCCGGCGGTACTTGGCGGGCTTGGCGCTGGGCTTGCCCTGGCTCGAGGTCGCGCCGCTCTCGCCCGAGCCGCCCGCGCTGCCGCCGTCGCACTCCGAACGAGGCCGCCTGGGACCAAATACACTTCTATAATGTTCTAGCTGCTGCCGCGGAGACCATGCCACGGGTTTTTTTTTCGGAATAAAAGGTACCCTACTTGTTAATTTAGGGTGCGCCAAAGTTCATATAATATTGCAAATTAGATTATTGGAACTCCGAAAATGTATCTCATATAATTTTACGACCGAATGATCACTCTTCATAACTTTTTTTAATACTAATGATCGGAACTTATAATCTGAACTTATTACGTCAATATTCATGGAACCGTACACTTTTCAGATTTTTTTAAATTTCTTACGTGTAGATAAAATTAGGTAAGGTTAGATTTATAAAAATCTAAAAAAAGTAACAGTTTTTTGAAAAAATGCATTATTATGAGTTGCGGTAATTATGGCTTAAAAAAGTATTAACAAAAAAGTATGAGCAAAATTTTTCGGAGTAATGATGAGTATAGTCACAAATCGTTATTTGTATAAAAAATAGAAAGACCAATTTTATATGAGCTAATATGGACCCGTTCATTTATGGTACCTATAACCTATCTCCAAAATATTCGTGTCATGAGCGTGAGTTGTTCCTAAATCTTGGAGTCTTTATTATATTTTATATGTATTTCGTTGTTTATTTCTCTATACTACTGACAAAAGCTTGTCACAAAAATAACACTTTTGACAGAAACTTATTGTACCTACTCGACTGTACTATAGCATCAATAAACATGAAGTGAAACGTGAGCGCCGATAATCTGCTAATAAAGACCAAACTAATGACTCCCAAAACGGTGGGTCTATGTTAGGTCACGGAGATCCTCTTGCCACCTTCTGACTCCATCATCAGATCAGCTATTACATACCATAATATTGCATTGTCACCGGGTTTACATTAATTATGTGATCCAAATTTCAGTCCATTCAATTAACAGGAACTGGATCAAAATTGGTTGGCAAATTTTGAGAGAACTTGCAATACATACGAACAGTGTAAGTTAAATAAAAGCTTGTAAAAATAAACATGCATTTTCTCCTTATTTCAATAGAGTACTTGACTGTACAAACCTAGGACTATTTCTTTCGTATTTTGGGGCTAGGATCGTTTATTGTAAGATCGTCCCCTGATATTCAATTGAAAAGCAACTCTTTAGTCACCTGAAGTACCGCGGCAGCTTGCGGCGGTACGCGGAGCGCGGGCGCACGCGCGCCAGCTCCATCTCGGTGGTGCTGACGATCTGCGAGTGCACCACGCACAGCACCAGCATCAGGCCCGCCGGGACCAGCCAACAGTGCGGCTGGAATGGGGAACCGGTCTCAGCAGGAGGAACGTATTACGTCATAAGAGCTATACGAGATCGGACAGAATCTCTTAAGTGTTAATTTCATTGTTTATTGCATTGCAACTCATCTTGATCTAAGTGTGTCTCAAGACACGCCAAACTATAGAAAAAACTACTTTTGACGCGTTGAGATTAGGCATCTTAGTCAAGATTAGTTTATTAATGGCCTCTGGTGGAGGACTAAATAGTGCTACAAATCTCTTTAATTTTATTGCTTACAACAAAAGGTTTTCGAATTCCATAATTACATTTCAGTGGTTTCTTTTAATAGTGATATTTCTGAGCTTGTGTGGTAAGTAATTAATTTCTTGAAGTTGTAAGGTTAGGCGGGGCTATTGCGTCTGAGGGGCTATTGTAACTTTTCATACTATGACGTGTTCTACTTTATAATTTAGTATGAATAGTTACTATAGCCCCTCAGACGCAGACGTCTAACCTTACTAGGTACGTGAGCACAAATGGTTTTATCCCGTAGACTAAAGTTACTCAAGAGTTAAGTGTATGTATGTATACAGTTATCACTTTTGATAGAATCAAAAGGAATATATTGTCTTTGCAAGGCTACTTCGTTTTAACTTAGCGAACTCACGTCAACGGAGCCAGCAGGCGCGGTGCAGTACAACAGCATGTTAGTAAGCTGCATGGTCCACAGAGCGAGCAGGAACCGCGCGCAGCTGGGCGAGGTCTGCTGAGCCCACCACGCGTACAGCGCAGGCAAGAACACCAGGCGAACCAGCGCGTACCACACCACCCTACGCATGCCGAGCGTCGGCTTGGCTTTCGGGAATGAAGACCCTGGACAACATGACTATAAATTATGGTTGAAATATGAGCGCAAATACCAATCTCAGTAATGTTTACACCTAAGTCTTACGCCCAGTTGAAATGCCCCTGAACTGGAATTAAGATATAAGCCTATGAGGTTTTCACAGACAGACACTGAAATCTCAGCGTATTGCCCGCCTTCCACTGCGAGCGGAGCGGGTCCCGTACGGACTCCGTTTAGCTTACAACGGTGACTTCAAGAGGTTTGCTCGCGGTGGAAACAACTGAAGTTACCTTGTAAGGCAAACCGAGTCCGTACGGGGTCAGCTCCGCTCGCATTGGAAGGCGGGCAATACGCGGAGATTTCAGTGTCAGTCTATATGCTATTATATTTCTTAGCAACTACAGCAGCTATCAGCTTGTTTGGCACACTTGTGCAAGTTACCCTGTACGAGTACCACAGGAAGAAAATCAAGAAATAATGATATAGATTTACTTATAAGCGATGTGTATACCTCTGACAAGGTCCACGTCGATGAGGTAGGAGCGCGCGTGCGAGGAGAAGTCGACGATGCGGCGGCGGTACGTGCCGCGCATCAACAGCTGCTCCACCATCGTCTCCCACTCCTCCTTGTCGTACGAGCTGATCTTCTTCTGGTACCTGCACACAACCAGCCCTCATGCAACTCAGGACCTTGGGCAAGATCCGCTCAGATAGCGAGTACCACCTATTTCATAACGCTAAGCAGCCATGTGTGAGGTATAGTTATTTAATATGACTAGGATAAAGTACTATAGAGCTATTCCAACGTAGTCCTCAGGGTCAGAAAAGCATTGGCAGATTTGGGATTGCAGTCTTGATGGCCGGTGCTAATTTAGTTTTATACCGTAAGTCTTGGATTAAATGGTTTCTTTTATGGCCTTGTTTTACAATCTACTATTTTTCATATCATAAAAATGTCCAGCATTCAATGTGTGCAAGTGATGAAATATTATGGTAGTGTCGCAAGTCAGACAGAGAAATCGAACACAACGCCAATGTTATCGATATTTTTAGTGTGTCGCACGTATTAGTGTAATTTGAATGTATTACTAATTTATTACTAAGAAAAGGAGCTTGTTTTCGATCGCTCTCGTATTTAAGGTTTAAGATCATAACTTGTTCGGAATAAGCGGTTTTAAATTAAATAACACGGTTTTAACTATACAGTGCGAACAAGGGTCATAAATCTAAGTATCATTAGTATCATAATTAATTAAAATTAGGTAGCCTGAGGGTGACCTCAGTAAATAACTTTGGTATTATTTTAATCAAAACCAGGTCTTAGCGCGATAACATCGATCGGATTAATTACATACTATACTTAACGCATTTAATTCATTCTTATTGAGTTATCAGGTAATGCACTGATTATATTATTATTATTATTAGGCCATGGCACAAAACATAAAGCGCACCTCAACGTCCACCCAAATAGCTTAGTGGTACACCATTAAGAAGGCTTAAATGCAACACCCCCGCTGATGTAACAGTTTGGGACTTAAAAAAAGTAGTGAGATACTGCAATGGGAGCACACTTCAAAGCATCGGAATGCATAATGACAACCAGAATTAGTAAGTAGGTAAGTAAGTAAGTAAAACATTTACTAACAACAATAGCAAACAAACAAAAAAAATACAAAAAAAAATAAGGAAATGAGACGACATGTGCTAGTGGTGCGAAACGAGCCCAACTCAGCATGTGCTGGCTGTGAAGCCAACGTTGGTCTTCCGTTGGGGCCGCTCGGTAAAAAAACACGGAAGGTGATTACATACATCCATACTAATATTATAAATGCGAAAGTGTGTCTCTGTTACCTCTTCACGCTTAAACTGCTCAACCGATTTAGTTGAAACTTGGTGCAAAGATAGTTTGAATCCTGGGAAAGGACATAGGATAGTTTTTTTCTGAAATTCATCCCCTGAGGGGATGAAATAGAGGGTGAAAATTTGCATGGAGCTACGGTATAAACGAGTTCCACGTGGACAGTGTCGCGGGCAGAAGCTGAAGCAAAATAGAAATAAAAATAAAACCACAATAATAATGAAAACTATGTTGTGTGTCAATTGTTCAAATAAAAAAGAGCTTATTGACCTATAGAAGAGGACAGATTGCAGTAAAAAACAAAAAGAGTTAATAGTGTAGAGACAGCATAGGCACTAATGATTGTTATAATAAACAGATACTGGCCAACAATCATGTTTGAACTATTATTTAGTTTATGTTATGATTCCCTATGTCAAACATGTTAGCATATTCAATTGTAATACATTTCAATGTAGTTGCCAAGCATAATAATCGAAGACTAGAATAAACATTTTGAAGTACCTATCAGGAGAAAGTTAACTGAAGGCAAAGGCATGACTTAAATACCCCAGCCAACTATGAAAAGCTCAGGGGAAAAATAATGATTTTTTGGTCATTCTTCAAAGTTCTCGAAATTATTACATTTACAATTACGAAAAAAGTTTTTGAAAAAATACAATGAGTAGCATTGATTATTTTACTCAGTTTCAATGGACATTTTTGGTTATATAAATGAAATAAATAAATAATTTTCGTTTTAATTTATTTCCTATTATTTCACCCAAATTACATAATACATGAATAATAAAAAATCAGTTTAAGGGTTTTGTTTTGGTTCAATGGTTTTTCCTCGTATATTTCATATTGTATGCAATGAACTTGAAATACTGAAAAAACTTACATAATACAGAAAAAAATACTGATGTGAAAGATTTTTTAGTAGATTTAATAGTATAGAAAACATTTGCTTCGCTTAATTTTATAATGCGCATAATATTATTGAAATGAAAATGAATGAAATGAAATAATATTTATTTGGCACTTAAAGCACTTAAAATAATACAATTTTCTTAATTAAATCAACTTATACTAGATAATTATATTTTAATTGCATCAAGCCCAAAATGGTCTCCACTCAGCTTTTTATGCCACGGTATATTATTTCAATATTCCGTGACGCTGGTTATCAGTGAGACCTGGAGAGGTATTGCAAAAATTAGCATCATCATCAGTGTAAAGCAATCAACTGCTGGAAATATATGCTTATAATATACACCAGCTCTTTACTAATTTTTGGCTCCCCTCATGCTCAATAATAAAATTAAATAAATTGTAGTTGAAAACTCAAGATTTGTTAAAGAGTAAGGCACTAAAAAATAATTAAAGATTAAATGATTACAGTTTTAAATATTCTCTAACTTACCATGCTGCCAACTGCATCATGATTAACAGAATGAATGAAGTTTGTGGTAGCCAATATTTGAACCTCGGTTGAATTTGAAAGCTAAAACAAATAATATTATATTATAAACACTTAACAATCTGATCATAATGTTTAAATGTAAGAAAAGATTTTACTCAACAAAATGAATGATCAGTGTTATGGTTCGTGTTACTACACACTGAAAAATGCTTACCATTTGGCTTACTGTGATTGCTGGTCTCAGAAAAAATCTGCCACCATCAAAGCTTCTCCAGAATCAATTCGGCAGCTAAAACAAGAATATCACCCCGTGGTTACATGACTGAAATCGCATTTGCGCTGGACCCAACCCGTTTTAAGTGGTTTCGCAAATAAATGCATTATCGCGTATCTAAACATGCGAGGCTGCGGCTCTCATCCGTGTGGGTGTGAAGTTCAAGGACAGTTGAAAAGCATCACTAAAGGTCACATAAAAATAAAATCGTTATAAATATAGTAAGATCTTCAAAGCATATTGTAAAATTACCGTTATGTTCGGTCATTGCGCTTATAAAGGTACTCACTTGCAAAATTTTCGATCTATAATATACTTATATATCGATCTAACACTGTGACAGTTATTCACGTACGAAGCATTAATCTTTCTTTTTTATCTCTTCGCATTGTTATTGAGTTCAATGAACAATTTCGCAGAAATTAAAATTATAACACACAAAACGACTTAACTTGTCAGTTTTCACTGTGAACTGACAGCTGAGCTGACTGACACTGACATTAGTGACATTATAAAGACACAAAGTTTGTTTCACTTTGCAATCCGGTAAAGATCATGTATCTAGTTATAAACCAATAATATGCGAATAACCCATTAAATATGTAACCATTTGAATTTAAAATAAGAATTATCCGATAGCCAAATAAAGCTTATAATAAATGAAATACTTCGGCGAGTCGTAAAGGTGTTTTAGGTACAGCACGAACGCATTTTGTTTAAAATTCAGTAAGCAGCATTTTTACACGTAACTCAAACAGTTTGCTGTGGATCGCTCAACGTTCCTTCAGACAATATACCCACAGATTATTATATTATTAACATACCTACTTACTTTCTGCGACGTTATTCTAGTAGGTATCTAAAATAAAAAACTGTTTGTTAGCAATTTAGGCCTATTCATTCGATCTTAATGAATTTAGGTAGGTATTCACATTTTGTGAACAAGCTACTCCGAAAGAGCAAGGTGTGGATTGAAATCAAGTAGGAACTAGATAGGTATTGTATTAAGTTGAATCGTAAGAATATAATATTGTTATTCCATTAATTACGTTTGCACACCTAATTAAACATTTTCTGACGCGTTGCTCCCCCCGTGCCTGACGCTAACTCTTCCAACGCCGCGGGGAGAGGACGTCTTGTCACAGGATCTATGAGCTATAAGATAAATATTATAATTCCCCATGGTTTGGTTCACTGTGATTATCATTAGGTACTGTGTATTTTCATATAAAAATTATTTCCTGCAATTGGCATAGTGTTTTATGAAAAGAAATGAATAACTGCATTTAATAGTTAATCCTATACTAATAACTGTTTCGATATAATCGACAGGAAACATACTTTGTCTCATTCCTAGCATTCCCTGTTTCTCATTCCCTTGGCTTTTTGAACAGGTGATGAATGTGATGATCATTTTCTCGCGAATAAAAGTGTTTTTATTTAAATTGCATATGATTAATTGATTTAATGGGAAAGTTTTGTTATGCCATTGACAGCCATTGCCAGCGAGTCGTGACACGAGGACTTTTCCACGATTATTTAAATTTGCCGCCATTTTTTGTGTCACCACTCAAACCACTCATTGAGGTTAGATTCTACCACTAAAATTTTCATTCTGTTTTCGTTTAATTTTATCATTGTCCTATTATCTGTTCTCATTTCTCTGGCAGTTAAAATTCAAGGTATATATTTATGTAATTATTATTAAAAAAAATCGTTGAAACCGTGTCAAAAAAACAACGCCAGGGGAATGAGATGAAGAATCCAATTATACCTACTTTCGAGGGGTTCTCTAGTGATTTACCAAATCACATTTGACAAACTATATCACCAAATGATGATTTGGTCAAAAGGCAGGATATTCTTTCGAGGTGATCTCACTGTCACCAAATTGTAATGTGATGAGGGGATCGATGAGGAATTGAGGGAACTCCTCAAATATTATGGGCATACATAGGTACCTATAGGAATTCCAGTATTTTTAGTAACAAGTCCAGCATTTGCATTCAGAAAATATCATTTGGTGAAGTTGAACTGATGATGAAGACCTCAGATGGCCAACGGAACTCCTCAACGGTACCAATTCCAAGGGTGGCGATAAAATATAAAACACAAGAAATTATAAAATAAAATAAATGTTTTAAAAAACCAAAAACCACATTCAAAAACCCAAAAAATAACTTCTTTTAAAATGATAGGTACTATAGGTCCAGTCCAACTGAAGTCGGCGACTCACAATATTTTTAACCAAAAGCTTCAGTTGGACTGACCTATCCCTACCATTTAAAAAAAAGTATTTTTTTGCTTTTTTGACGGCAGTTTCTTGTTATTTTTTCAAGATGTTGCGATCTCCCATATTTTTACACTTGAGTGTACCTATGCATAGATATGGTTTGTACACTCGGTTCCACCGCGGGATCTGCTTTTACTTTTAGATACTTACTTATGTGCCTTATATCTGCTAAATATTATCTAGTAGTTTTCGCCCGCGACTTCGTTCACGTAGAAGTCGTTTATCATGATTCCCTGGTAGGTACTATATTTCACGTCAATTGTTCCGGGTGGTATAAACAGTATGACAGAACAAACGAACAACCATACTTTCTCAATTATAATAAATCCGCTTGCAAAGACAACGGTCACTAGTCAAGTAGATAATTAATATTTGAAAAAATCTAAAGTGCCCATTTTCTTTGCAAGGTGGTTTTATTTATTATTAAGGATAAGGATTAGGGTACTACCGTTACCGGGTTCCTATTATAGGGTGATAGATTTTTATAAGTAAGTAATTATGAAGACAAAAAAGCTATTAACTTTATTCCTATTTTTATTTCGATAAGTTACAGGTACGACACGGTATAATGTATTAAAATAAACTATGCATTAATAATTACTACCTACTAAAATAATATTTACTAACATATAACAACTACAGCATTTAGCTAATTAGCATACTTAGTGCATTGAATTACTTTGTACTTAAGACTTGCGAGCCCATCCAGAGTGACACAGAGGTTATTCAGTGCCTCTTTTTTCAATAATTGATGTTAGAGAGAAACACACTGATGGAGTATTATACCTTGTATCATTCCTACTAGGCCCGCTGGAATGCAGAAACAAATGCGGTAGTTATGCTATTTCTTTGTTTTATAATTCTGTGGTGAGTTCGTCTTGAGGTCGCCTCGTCATTTCGAAGAGCTCGTCTTCTAGCCATACACTCTCTCTCCGTACAATAGGTCTCCTCTCCCACGGGTCGGAGAGGACTATTGTTTCTCTTTCCTTCTCTATCTGCGAGTAGCTCGGTGGGCGGACGTCCGGCCATTCACTCTCCAACTCTTTGTCCAAGATGTTGGTGTCGTACGAAGTAGGGGAGTAAGACGGCGGCTTAAACGTCGAGAAGGACTGCTGAGTGAGCTCAGAGTCTGAACTTTGGCTTGGAGGCACGAGGAAGTTCACCAGTTGGCCTTCGCGTGGTTGCTGAGGTAACGGGTTCCGACTGTACCGCTTTAATATTCTGAAAAAACGCAAAAGAAATGAGGTAAAGTACGATTCTATTCCAAGTTAATACATGATCAAGGTGAACGAAGGTCGTTTCAGTACCTATAGTCTAGTAACCTTTTAAGGGTCCCGTACCCAAAGGGTGCCAACGGGACCGTACTAAACCTCAGAAACAGAACCTTATCGAAAGTGACATAAGATCTTAAAAAATACTAGATAATCGTTTTCCTTCATGACAGTATCCTGGTTTGTTAAACCTTCTTTTACAATAATGCACACCCTGGCAATTTATATTCTATTTTTAAAATTGTCTTATTGTCATCTGAATGTCTGTCTGATCTTTTACCTTTTTTGCTATCAATGATTATATCTTCTTGCACTCCACGAAACTCTGCATTTTATTTACTTAAAAGGTTATGGTCCTATTTGCAGCAGTGCTATATATATAATATAATAAATGGTTTATATATGTGAAGAATAATTAGAGTGAAAAATTTGTGCTATGGATAACTGTCCATCGACATCAACGTCGGCACTAAGCCTGAATCAGTCTACGACGTCAACAGGCGCTAGCTTCAGTAAACTAACAGGCAAGAATTTCAACACATGGATTTTTAGCCTAGAATGTTACCTAACTGATTTAGACTTATGGAGTGTCTGCATCAACCCTGTTAACATCGCAGACCCTATGGAAGCCAGAAAAGATCAAAAGGCACGGGCTAAAATTTGCTTGACCTGTGAAGAATCAGTTTATCCAGTCATTAGGTCAGCTACTACGGCCCATCAAACATTAAGCAGTCTCAAGAAAGCCTATGCTGACAGTGGTCTGATAAGAAGGCTAGGCCTTATTAAAAAACTCCTAAATAATGAGTTTAAGGGAAACCTTCACGAGTATGTCAATAACTCACTGGCTACGCAGCAAGAACTGCAGGGAATCGGAGCAGGAGTTGATGACGAGTTCCTGGCAATAATAATGCTTGCTGGTCTACCCGATAGATTCAAGCCACTCGTTATGACGCTGGAGCACTCCACTATGAAGATCACATCGGAAAACGTAGTGACAGCTCTTTTAAAGGAAGAATCGCGAGCTGTACCGGCCACTTCCAGTACCCGGGGGATTACGAACACCGTGCTACATGTCGGCAGTGCACCGAAGAAATTGTTCTGTACTTATTGTAAAAAGTCAGGTCATGTAGTTTCGAAGTGTAGGAGTTTAAAAAACAAAACCACTAAGAATGATTCGGCGATCAAGTCATACAATACATCCGAATTCACCCTGTCGTCTTGTTTCTCTAATATATCTCCCTCAGGTCAACATCATTGGTACATCGATTCCGGCGCAACATCCCATATGAGTAATAGGAGAGATTGGTTTACAAACATTTCATCCCACATCACCCCTATTACTGTTGCTAACAAGGAACAATTACTGAGCCATGGAAAAGGTACTGTAAATATTGAAATTTCCGACAGTGTAAATAAAATAAGTAACGTCTTGTATATTCCTGGCTTAGCAACTAATCTTTTGTCAGTAAGCAAATTAAATGAAAATGGCTTCGATGTGTTGTTTACGTCAAAAGGCGCAAGCATCGTCCCAAGTGGAGGATGTCACTTGACGGGCTCTGTCATTGCCACAGGTTCTGTACATAAAGGTATGTATAAACTAGACGTTTGTTCGACTAGTTCACAGGCCATGTGCTCTGTCAGTAAAGAGTCTGCTATGCTATGGCATAGACGCCTTGGTCATTTAAACCATAAGACTTTGAATATTTTAAAAAATAATAACGTTGGCATAGATTATGCTTATAGAGGTTTGAATGTTAAATGTATTCCATGTTTACAGGGAAAACTTGCAAAGAAACCTTTTCTGAGCTCTACAAGTAAATCGAGTTGCGTTCTTCAACTAATTCATTCGGATCTATGTGGTCCAATGAGCACGCACTCGTGGGGCGGAGCCCTATATTTACTTACTTTTACAGATGACTTTAGTCGAAAATCTTTTGGATATCTCCTAAAATCAAAGGATGAGGTTTTCACTAAATTCGTAGAGTTTAAGCACTTAGTCGAAAACCAAACGGGTCGCCAAATCAAAGTTCTACGCTCTGATAACGGTCGTGAGTACGTTAACCACGGGCTGTCTACCTTCTTGAAGGAAAACGGTATTGTTCATCAAACTACCATTCCTTATACTCCTCAGCAAAACGGAGTCTCTGAGCGTGCCAACCGAACTATTATTGAGAAGGCGAGATCTATGTTTCAAGACTCTAAACTACCAAAAGCATACTGGGGAGAAGCGGTCAATACGGCTATTTATTTGAAGAACCGTACACCTACGCAAGCTTTAAATAATAAGATTCCTGAAGAAATTTGGACAGGGAGAAAAGTGAACCTTTCTCATCTGAAAGTCTTTGGTTGTGAAGCGCATGTTCTCATACCGAAAGAAAAACGAACGAAGCTTGACGCGAAGACCCAAACTTGTATCTTTGTAGGTTATGCGACAGAAAGCAAAGGCTATCGTCTCTTAGATCGCCAAAACCCTCGAGTTTTAATAGTCGCAAGAGATGTTGTTTTTATGGAAGGACAAACACGCTTAGATTCTAATCAATATCTCCCTTACAGTGAGATACCAGAAACTTCGCCTGAATCTCCACAAGTCTTTCTGCCGATTTTAGAAGAAGAACCTATTCAACAAGTTCCAGTGTCGTCACTTAGTCAATCACCAACTGATATTCAACCGGAAGCATTACCATCGGACCAATCCGAATCAGCTACCCCGCAAGTAACATCTGGTATCTTGGAAGCTGAAGTCATTCCTGAGCTCTTACCTGAACGGAGATACCCTAATCGAGAGAGGCGTCCTCCTGAAAGGTATGTCTGTGCAGTTCAAATGACAACAGACCTGGAACCAGAAACTTACAAGGAGGTTACAGATCATCCTCAAAAGGGTCAGTGGCTGGAAGCCATGCAGGCTGAATATAATTCGTTGATGAAACATGGAACTTGGACTCTAGTCGACAGACCTAAAGATCGCAAAACAACCAAATGTAAATGGGTCTTTAGAATAAAAATAGACACGAGTGGAAATGTAGTCAAGTATAAAGCTAGACTTGTAGCTAAAGGATTCACTCAAATACCAGGAGTGGACTACGGTGAAACTTTTTCACCTGTTGCGAGGCTATCATCAGTTCGACTTTTGATGGCATTTGCCGTCAATCTTAACTGCCAAATTGATCATCTCGATGTGGAAACAGCCTTCTTAAATGGTGATTTAGAAGAAGAAATCTTCATGGAACAACCAGAAGGTTTTTCAACTGATCCAAAACACAAAGTGTGCTTACTTAAGAAGTCACTCTATGGTTTGAAGCAAGCTCCACGCCAGTGGAATAAAAAGGTGTGCGAAGCAATGGCTGCCTTATCATTGAAACAAGCTTCAACGGAGCACTGTCTCTATCACAAAAGGAACGGCAACGACATACTAGTCGTAGCAGTTTTCGTCGATGACTTTTTTATAATGTCCAATAGTGACGATTTAAAAACACAGTTCAAAAAAGAACTTAAAAAGATCTTTATAATTAAAGATCTGGGTCCTGTCAAGGACTGTCTCGGTATGAGAGTAATACAAAGTCTGAACTCTATAACTCTCGACCAGACGCATTATATCGAAAAACTAATTGACCGATATAATATGAATGAAGCTATATCTGTCACTACACCAATGGAACCTGGACTTAAATTAACTCTACCTGAAAAAGAAAACGAAGTTGAAGTACCGTATCGTGAACTTATCGGCTCGTTAATGTACATTGCTATTGGAACTAGGCCAGATATTTCTCACACCGTGTCGTATCTCTCTCAATTCAATGCACATTACGGGGAGGTACACTGGAAGGCCGCAAAAAGGGTCCTTCGGTATCTTAAAGGTACCAAGGACCTCAAACTTCAATTTCACAAGAGTGAAATTCAACCCATTGGTTACGCAGACGCTGACTATGGTAATAACATAATGGACAGGCGATCATTTACAGGATATGTTTTCATTATGAGCGGTGCACCTGTCTCGTGGGAGTCTCGAAAGCAGCGCACGGTCGCCCTTTCGACTACCGAAGCAGAGTATATGGCCCTGGCCGAAGCGTGTAAAGAAGCTATATACCTAAAAACCCTCATAATGGAAATCTTCGCTGTCACTCATCCCATGGTTATCCACACAAATAATCAAAGTTCCATTAAATTAGCACACAACAGCACTTATCACGCCCGCACAAAGCACATCGATATCAAACATCATTTCATACGCGAGTCTCTAACACACCATCAACTTTCCCTTCAGTTCATACCTACTTATGACATGATCGCCGATATTCTTACCAAAGCTTTACCGAAGATTAAACATTTTAAATGTGTAAATTCTTTAGGTTTACGGTAGATTAAGGTTTTTCATTGTAAATAGGCAGGTATAGGGTGTGTAATTTAATGATGTAAATATAGGATGTTTTTTTTTGTGATAGTATTTAGTGTGTACAGTTTACTTGGATATTATGTTATACTTGTATGTACGTATGTACAGGGTGCTTTTATTACGAGGGGGTGTTAAACCTTCTTTTACAATAATGCACACCCTGGCAATTTATATTCTATTTTTAAAATTGTCTTATTGTCATCTGAATGTCTGTCTGATCTTTTACCTTTTTTGCTATCAATGATTATATCTTCTTGCACTCCACGAAACTCTGCATTTTATTTACTTAAAATGGTTAATAATATAAGACCGTGAGTATATCAGTTAAACTACTATATGTATACACAGGTGATAAATAATATTTTTTTCCATTAGCCGTTAACGCACAGAGAGTCGAGCAGCGCGTTTCCATACTAAAAACGCCTCCGCCACGCCTTGCACAGTGTGACACTATTATAAGAGTCTCGCTTCACAACGCTCCGCCTCTGCTCTTTGTGCGTTGACGGCTAGGAAGTATTGGTTACCGTTCCGCCCAGCTGGCCAGCCGCGGCCACTCCTCGGGCACCACGGGAACCTGTTGTTTGTTCAACAGGATGAGCAGCTTCGCCAGGTCACTCATTACGCAGCTGCAACAAACGGCTAATATTAGCTACAAAGCACTGAACGTAAGCAAACACGCTACTACAGACGTTGATGCACTGCGCTGTGTTTAAACAGAGGAGTCTCGTAATAGAACATCATTAAGTTTGTCCAGGGGCTTTATTCTACTCGTTAAATCCTAATTGCTTTTGATATTGTTTTAAACTCGGCCGCTATTTCTGTTTATTTATTATTATTAATTTATTTATGATTTATTGGAGATCCAACAGCTTACAAAACAAGATAGAAAATATTAAGAACTAAGTGCCTAGGTATAATAGCTTTGACAATGTCAAAAGCAGTAAGGATGGTAGCAGTAGGATAGAGCTAGAGCCCCAGCTTTGTCAGGCCCTTGAGCCAAGCGCATTATGACTATAAAAGGACTAGTCCACTTACTCCGAAGTTCGGAACAAGGCTATTAAGCTACTATAGTTTTTTTTTAATCATTTGTTTTAAAGTAAATATCTTCAATATACCGTTGTAACTTCGCCAATGTTTAAATTTACAAACATACGATACGACTCAGGTATTGAGACGTTAAATTTCCGATTTCAAGCTAAATTATTACTGTTGAAATTGCTGCTGTGTACCTATACAAAAGGTATATTTACTCGTAGCTTATTGATAGGCGTCGTATCATTTATCACGCTATTTCGTCACGTTTAACATTATTAACTGCGTTTCTTTATTCTTACCTAGGGAGTTACCATGACATACTGAAGCAATTTAGTTTAGGTTGAGAGAAAGGGACAAACCTATAGTAGTTTTACAGCTCCGTCCCTTTCCCTCAATCCCCCCTTTCCCTGAATCAATTGCTTATCGCAAGGAGTGGTACATTTCGCGGGACCCACGTCAAGAGAACAATAATCAAGTTCTCTGTCATGTTCGGTACTAAAAATAACACTAATAGATGTATTTTTACGATGTTATTTTCCCATACCAAGAAATAAAAGGTAAGGGCATTGGTGACTGACACATTGCACGTGCGATCGTGTTAATAATCAGAGAGGGTTTTATCTGCTTGGTTATATATTTACCTACGGATGAAGTGACTTTTTGACTTAACCTCCCGTAAAACCCTATAAATATAACGCATATCTTCTTTGTTATGCAAAAAAACTCTATATCATAACGATATCTTTCGTTAGTGTTTAACGTGATGCTAATCGCAACGAAATCTAAATCGTAACAATACCAGAATAACGTTATTATAACGTTGTGAATTGCGCGCTAAGGGACATATGGAAAGTTAACAGAAGTTAATGAGTCCGTTAAGAATTTTTAACGTTAACGTTTAAAGTGAACTTAAAAGTTAATACGTTACATGAATATATTAACTTCGTTAATTAACGATTAACCTTTGCCCAAGCCTTAAAAAAGTCTTTTTTTTCTCTAGGTTACCTGTAAGCCATGGCGGCGTCGTTACTGCCGAGTTGGTACAGCTCCCTGACCTGCCCTCGCGTGTGGTTCAGAATCGCAAGCAGTGTGTATGCGTGAGGCTGGAACGAAATGTTACGTAACGATTACGCGCATGTTACATCTTTTAATCTACATCGGCGTAATCAGCTAGATGAACGCGGAAATGGATGGCAAAAAATAAACACAACATTTTTTTTATTTTAAAACAGCTTCTGCCCTTTGTTCAACGGTATGACTCTTTCCTCTTAGGTATATTTAAGGACACAATAATAATGTAAGCGGAACGTCGTTTAGCTCCCATATCTGATGAAGACGACATATTTAACTTTATGACAACCTTCATTTAATGAAATTTCTACCTTCTCCCAAGAAGTATTTTAGCTATAGAGTTTGTAAAGCAATTCCGAGGAACAATCACCTATTTTAAAGTTCTAAATTGCTTAAACGTGTTGACCGAGATGGATTCTACAATAATAAAGTAACCGTAAGTAAGTTAACGTTTACAATAAACCGCCAAGAAAGTCTTGAATTGTAGAAATTGATATTTTATTCGTGAAACTCGACAAGTTTTCAAATAGCACTTAGCGAATTGCTTTTCTATGGATTTTGCTAAGCCCACACTAACACACCTAAAAAGTGGTACACTTTTGAAATTTAATCGAAAGCGGTCATTTAAAAACCACTCTTTTTAACGAAGGACATTTGTAACAGGTGCGAAGAGTACTATTCTATTAGCCGTTTTTCCCTCTATGCTCCGCACAATGTTACGACCGCAAGTGGCATATACGCGTTGAAAAGATTTGTTAACCAGATGGATCCGGCTTTCTTTGTACGTTAGTTTATCAAAGCCAGTTAACAAGTAAGGTAAACATCAAATAACCGCTCCGTCTCAGTTAATGCACTAATGCAGCTTGTTTAAGTAAGCTACTGCTAACGGTAGATCGAGTAGACTAACAGCGGTAACTTTGTTTGGCGAGATTTGGTTTTACTTTGTCGTAGGTAGTCGTTGACGCTCGATAAAGATGAATTGTAACTTTATTCATACAGTTACGACTAGTACCTAACGACGAGACACTAGCTGGGGCCTTAAGTTTATCGCGTGACAAAGTTTAGATAAGGCATCCGTCACCTTCTGACACGTAAATAAAAACGACGACGGTTGCTTTATTCACATTTGACACGCGATATAGATATATATTCTATTCTATTCAAGTATATATTCTGGAACTCGCACGAGATCCAAAGATTGAAATGATATGTAGTTTGTAAATGTGTATGTAGTTTTGGAAGATCTTAATAACGTTTAGTGTCAATCATAAGATTCATAAGTCTTAAAAAAAGGCAGGTATTCGTACCTTAGGAATGAGACCGTATCGATTATGGTG